>JAEQML010070873.1:0-16491 GCA_016904865.1 Pissodes strobi | reverse complement strand
CGTAATCAAACTCCTCTCACCAGTTTGACGTTCCTGCCAGCCGTTCTTTAATCTTGCCCGAGATTAGTTCACATTGTGGCCAGAGACAAACCACGAAGAGACAGTTAAGTAATAGGATATTTGTCCTATTCAAGCCATCTCTTTTACTTAATGCATTTCCGTATAGCTCCCTCTTTATCTAGCCTCACCAAAGGTGATTGTAGATGGAGCCAAAATCTTTGTCTAACTCATAGAATTCTGAGTTAGAACCTCAACAGCTGAATACTAGATGACAAATGACCATGACAAGTATGGCTATGACAGTTTGACAGTTCAATACGCACATAGTATCCTTTGTGTCAATACGTTACACCCAAAGAATAAAGAAGAGAAAGGAAGGAGCTTGTGCGCCGTTTGACACTTAATACGTGCGACGAACTCCTTTGACATCGAGGAGGCTGCGGAGGAACCATAATATGTCACATTCTGACGTTATGTTTTGGTGCTTCCTACGTTTTAATAGTATTTTTTGTGTTTAAAGCTATTTTTTGCGATTTACTTTGATTTGGAACATTGTTTGTTTGTTTAGTAATATTATTGTAGATAATGCGTTAGTTCATATAGTGTTTATATAGATATTTAGTGGTAAAAGTGTGTATTTTGGACTAAAGAAGCAAAGTAAACATGGTTACTTGTGCAGCTTGTGATCTTTCGAAAACTCCGACAAATTCAGAACTTGGAATAACTTATCAGTAAGTAGGTATTTTACCTCTTATTTTTCTGTTTTTTACCATTTAATAAAGCAAAATTATAAATTGTCTAATTGTCAACAAATAGGTGACAGATCTAATCATGAGCGTACCCGTAAAAAATATAGCATTAAAAATCAATTTTTGCAAGAATATTGGATAGTGCTAAAAGTAATACTTGTCTTTTATACTTGACATGTTAAAGTTTATTCTGCCAATAAATTGCTAAAATTAGTTATTTGAATATATTTGAGCATTTGAAATGCACAAATAAGCAAAATATGGTTAGAGAATAGTGCATGAGTTTTGAAGGGTGCTTCTTCAATAAAATTAGGTAGTATATATTTTTTTAATAAGAAGCACACTTCAAAACTACCCCACTATTATCTAACCATATTTTGTTTATTTTTGCATTTCAAATGCCCAAATATATTCAAATAACTAATTTTAGCAGTTTATTGGCAGTATAAACTTTAACATGTCAAGTATAAAAGAAAAGTATTTATTACTTTTAGCACTGTCCAATGTTCTTGCAAAAATTAATTTTTAATGCTATATTTTTTACGGGTACGCCCATAATTGGATCTGTCAACTATTTGTTAACAATTAGACAATTTATAATTATTTTGCTTTATTAAATGGTAAAAACCAGAAAAATAAGGGGTAAAGTAGGTACCTACTTACCGATGAAATGTTATTCCAAGTTCTGAATTTGTTGGAGCTTTAGAAGGGCCGCAAGCTGCACAACTAACCATGATTACTTTGCTTCTTTAATCCAAAATACACACCTTTACCACTAAATATCTAATTAAACACTATATGAATTAACGCAAAATCTACAATAATATTACTAAAGAAATAAACAATGTTTCCGTTCCCAATCAAAGTAAATCGCAAAAAATAGCTTTAAACACAAGAAATACCATCAAAACGTAGGAAGCACCCAAACATAACGTCAGAATGAGTCATATAATGTATTTACTATACTGTCATGCCTTATTTAAAACGAATCCAACCCCAAATTTGAAAAAATTCGTTTTCATTTTATTTACTCATTCGTTTAAATACTAAAAAAGCATTACTCGAAAGAAAAATCCCAAAAAAAAATTGTAAATTACAGCAATTTACAAGAAATTTTACAAAATATCTTAAGGCCGACTAATTTATTAGATATTTTAGTGTTATTTTAAAGGCAAGCTATAGGATTTAACGGATAACATTTTTAACGTCATGTTTGATACTTTTCCATTTCAAATATGAAAATTAAACTTCTGTATGTAAATTTCAGGTGCCTAAACTTATAAGTTTACATTTACATTTAGATACAAAAATTATCGAAAAAAAAAAACAGAAATTTGCGTTTCATTTTCGGATAAGTGCTGCTTTTTACATACCTCGTAACCATCATATAATAATCATTCATGTAATTTAGAATAATAGTCAATTGGTGATATTTATTTAAATCTTCACTTTACCTATTAACCTAGAAAACAGGTATATTTTTCCAAAAAATTAATGGGAAAACATAGAGCATGTTATAGGGAAAACAAAATTTTTTCACACACCACTTTTTCTTGGTATTTTCCCAAGATTTCTTTACATAGGTATTTAGCTAATAAAATGAAGTTTACACATGTGAAATTTATCCTAAGGAATTTAATTTTTATATTTCGAATATACCTAAAGTATCTAGCAAAGTTAAAACATTTATAGAATGATCTGCAAAAAACGCACGTATTTTTATATACATGTTGGCAATATTTATAAATTATTACTTGTTTTGAGATCACTGTACCAGTAAGTAATAAACAACAAAACTATGTAAATACATAGTATAAGTATTTACTAGAGTATTTATTTTTTTGTTGTGCAATCGTTTTAAGAGACGCCACTGGTAATCTGGGTCGCCATATGCAAGAACCATTCCGGTCTACTAATGTCAATATGTATTTTGCTCCTTCCTTTCTATTCTTTATTCATTGGTTACACCATATTTTCATTTTAGGATGTTGTTAGTTTGGCTTGCTGGTATTTTCTTATACTTTTTATAAGTAGTGGAGTGGATCAGTAGACTACTTAATAGAGACAACAAACAGCATCATGGCTGTTGAGGCTGCTTGAATTGTTTATGGATTAAGAGAAGATGAAGTCGAAAAAACGCACTATTTTGCTTTGTACCTTCTCTTGTAAAAGTCTGTGCGTCATCAGACATTAAGTATAATTTTGTATTTGTATAATTTACTGTGTATTTGATTTTTTCTGATGATTAATAATTTTTAATTTTAAGTAAATACATGTGGTAGACATATCTTGAATTCAATTATTATTGTTTGTATTACACTCTGACTACTAATTTCAACTGACTCATTTGTATTAATGGATATACTTTTTAAGAAATATGTATCCATTTCGAGTAACATGCTTTGTCTGTTGTCTACGGTAGATTATTTCAATACTATTTCAAAGAACTTTTCGTTTTAGGTTTGGTCAACCAAAATTTTGAAAATAAATGAATTTTGAGCAATTTTTAAAACTGCAATTTTCTTATATCATGGACTTTGATGCTCTGTCCCTTTTAATAAGGTAGAGATTATGAAAATTGCATTATATATGTGTGTGTGAATATTTATCTATAACTATTTGTGAACATTGCATAAACTCATCATTTTTAAAATTCGTCATACGAATACATAATAGAATTAAAAGATCTTCACCGCTTTAGAATGGCTAAAAGATAACAATAAAGCAATCAAAGAAACATTCAAACCTTCCGCGCTTTTAGCAGCCCAAGCTAATTGCGCCCTTTGCTTTCTTTCACCTTTCATGAAGCCAGACAGAGATACCATTGATCTTCCTTTTCTCGTCCATTACTTCGGATCTTTTTTTATCATTTAGTTGAGCGTCTCTTTGTTTGTCTCTGTTGTTGTCACTTTCCAATCAACATCGGAAGGAAGATTTCTTGCTTTGAAATTAGCCATATTTTTTGTTATCTATATTCATACTTCGAGTAGTTTTGATGGTAGAGAAAAACAGAGGTAAGTTCGTTATTTTTAGTGTAGTGGAATTTTTTGTATGGTGTTGTGATACACTGAGAAAAATTGCCCAAATCAATTTTTGTTTTGGACGGCGCTGATTTACCATTATATAACGTTACATACCGTATATGCATAATTTGTTATAGTTTAGAATCACGTTGAAATTATGCCAATAAAACTCGTTATATTAGATTAAGAAATATAGTGACTATACAAGATAAATTAACTGCAAATGAACAATAATATTACTCTGGTTATACAAGTTGTATATAAAGCAAATTATACAATAATTGTATAATGACAAATCAAATATTTCATAGCACAATGGTAATCAACTAGCTAAACTGCGGACTATTTACTGTTATACAACTTTTCTATACCAATAAAGCTACCGACTGATGTCCGTAATCTTTTTCTTGTATAGCTCACCATTTGCTATTTCAATTATTTGAAAATGGCTGCCGCTGCGGATGAAACGACGCCACGCCAAACAGCAAGAAGACAAAGCAGAGTGGCGGCTGACGCAAACAATTTACCGATTATTTAAGGAAATTGTAGTAAATTAAAGATAGGAGAAAATCCACCAAAGAACATGCAGGTATGTAGGTATATCTTAGGATAACAGATATATCATACGTTTTCAAACTTATCACTTGTTTACGTTTTGTCAATCAAAAACTCGTTCTTTTTAGGTCCTGTATTCTACGAAGATCTAATTATTTTACCATACGAACGATAATATATGCGTGTAAGAGATATGGATTACTTCTTATACTATAACATTTGAATTAACACACGAAGGGTGCCTCGAGTGAATCAAAAGTTTGAAAAAATCAATAAGGTAAGATATTTTCTATTTAAGTAGCAACCATTGTGTAGTCAATTCATGTTAATAGATCACAGGTGTAGGTACTCCTAATTTGTGACCATGCATCTAAAACAAATTTTAATTGACATGTTCAATTTTAGCGTATACTGGACTCGATTACAATATCAAGATGAGAATAGAATCCAGGACCCCTACTGAAGTAATGTCACAAACATAATGTTTGCCAACGCCATGAGATATAGTTTAAATGTAATATAACTAATATGTAACTATACAACAAAATATATACGGTGCACATGCAAGTTGAATGCTGGTTAATCAATATTTGAATATTAGCTATTCTACCCGTCATATAGTGGATATACAATTAACTATATATGGCGTATACCAGGTTGAATAATGGTTATGCAATTGCTGTATTAACGGTATACAGGCCCTAATATGAAAGCAAGATAAAATATGCATACGGATATATCACAAAAACTTAAATTAATATGATTATTTAATAATCAGTATACAGTAATTGTATAATCGTTATAGTTTAGCGATACTACTTTAAGAAAAACCGATTGTATATTGGCCAAAAACAGTTAATTTGTCACAAATAGTATACAAGTTTTGTATTATGGTCATTCGATTTTTGTATAGTGGCTAATTTCTTTTCTCTCAGTGTAGCAATTTTAGGTGTTTAGTGTTTTAATCAACAGTATAGTTTCTTGAATATCGCCGATAATATTGAATGTGGGAATAACGTACAAACTTAAATTAGGCCGTAGAACTTATGGCAATTTTCCAATTTTACTGAAGAACAAGTAAATCAAGCGTTGCACGATGTATTGGGAGATGGATTAGCACAAAAAAAGCCGCAAAAAACACAGATTATCCTGCGGAACGTTAAACAACGAACACCATGGGAGGAAAATTAAGAAAACAGGTGAGCAATCTGTGTTCACATATGAAGAAGAAATAGTCGTTATTAACAGTGCTTTAACATGCGCACACTGGGGATATCCACTAAGCGCCATGGATCTCAGAATGTAAAAAGGTTTTTTTAGACAAAAGTGGCAGAAGTGTATCTTGATTTAAGGAGAATATCCCTGGAATTAACTGGGTAAATAGCTTATTAAAGAGACATCGAGGTATGGCTGATAAAAGATTAGCAATTAATATTAAAGAGCCGAGCAAAAATATCACCCGACCTGATATACTTTGATAATTTAGAACAAACGATTGAAAACGTTCCCGCCGAAAATATTTTTAGTTATGAGTAATCCAAGGTCTCAGATGATCCCGGGAAGAAATTGTGCATCTACTCAACGGGTACCAAACACCCCGAAAAAGTATGCAACCATTCAAAATCTGCTACTTCGATCATGGTTTGCGGATTCGCCTCGGGTACACTTCTGCCACCTTACGTCATATATAAGTCGGAAAATTTATGGGACAATAGGACAGAAGATGGTCCCAGGCCCATGTTGCGAACAACCATGTTGCTCATTGGGGACAAGCTATAATCGAACCTCACACGGCTGGATTGTTATACCAATCTTCAATAATTGGATTGTCACTTGTTTTTTACCACACGCTAAGCGACTCGAGGGAAAAAGGTCTTAATAGGGAAAAACCTAGCATCGCATTTGAATTCCGATGTTCTGGGGTAATGTGACGGAAACAATATAAAATTTACATGATTGTCATGCAACTCTACCAATATTTGTCAGCCTTTGGATGTTGTATTCTTCAGGCCCTTAAAAAGCGGGAGGAAAACTTTAACATCCCGGAAAATGCACAATTCCAAAACCTTTGGCATTTCAAAAAATAAATTTCCTAAGCTCATGGAGCAAACACTTGAGAGCATGGATAGGGTACCACCCAAAAAACCAGATGGAGAATTGTTACCGTTTTTTGAAAGACATCGACAATGATGTCAAGAGTACCAATAAGGATGCAGAGGAGGTTGAATATTTCTGTCCAACGGAAAATTCTTGCTGGTTCTCGAAAAAAGACGGAATTTCGCATGTATTTTTAGAAGGAGAAGAAATCGAAGTTGAAGGTTTTTCAAAATAGTTGAGAACGACGTATCCACGGTTTCCTTCAAGTACACGTGAGAAGATTTGTGATAAGATTCAAAAGTACCAATTCCGCGAAGAAATTGATTTAAAAGTATGTTAAAACGCATTTTCTTTATTTTAATACGTACTCTAATTCTAAAAAAAAAATTCTTTTTCATATAATAAAACGATACGATATACAATAAGAACAGTGTGATCAATCTCACCCCTCAAACCGAAAAACTACTTAACCGAATTTACCATCGGTGAAATTGATCACTTTCTACTAAAAGCACTACTGTTTCATGCTGTAATATTGATGCGATCAATCTCATCCCATCCAAGGTCTAAGATTGATAACTCTTTCTTATACGATAACTGGATTTTCCTAACAATTATATTTTTTGGACCTTACTATAATACTTGAAGTGCATAAAGATAATAAAAATTGGAAAAATTAAAAAATTAAAAAATCTCACCCCATTTCACGATACTCATACAATAATTACAACGCTGTTAACGTAAAGTACGAAAAATATGGATCTTAATACGAGCAATGCACATTATTTTGAAATACTTACTTATACCAAGGGTAAAACCTTTGGCTTGTGCGGTGTAGACGCAGTTCTTGTTAGTTGTGCCCAAGTGCACTGTGTTGTTCCCCCCTCGGTGATAGCAATAGTCAATTAAGCATCTCTTTGGTTGATTATCATAATAGACCGTTGAACATGTATCGGTTCCTGGAAAAATAAACAGAGTAAAACCATATTCAATGAAACAAAGAGCAATAATCCAATAATCCTCTTTGCTAGACTAAAAATGTATGGTCTGGTGATATTTAAGGGTCAGCGATATTGAAAAAAAATAAAGGGACTGTCATATAGAGGAGTTTAAGCCAAATAAAAATTAGATACTCCATATTTGAGTCGAAAGCCTCCAAAGTTGGAGTTTTAAGGTTAAATGGGCGTAAAGCCACAAACCTTACAACTTTCCCAGATAAAAGTTGAAAGTAAAATAAAGACCGTTTAGCAGCCAGAGGAGAGAGGCCTTGATGCAGGGTTGCCAATTTCATATTGGGAGTAACACAAATATTTACTTATTAGAGAAAGACAACTGGTTGTAAGACTCTTCAAATCGAAAATTAAAAAGTGCGTTAATGTGTCTACACGTTCGGGCGAATTTTACGTAATATTATGTCATGCATTTCCCTCCACTCGCTTCGGGAGGAAAATGAACAGAAACTAACCCAAATTAATAGAAGAAAATATATTGAATTTTTTTTCAAACTAACTTCGTATTCGTAAAATCTGTGTGCATTTGCATTCATTCACCTGAGTAAAAGAAAGAGATAGAGGATAGAGCCCCTTATTCTGCATTGTGCGCTCTAGAAATGAATTTTGCTGCTACCTTCTGAGTCTGAGAAGATGAATCGAAACTACAGCAACGTCTTAAGAATAAATCTTGCAACAGTGTGTCGTCTGAAGAGTTGAAGTTTTTGCTATTGTGACAAATGACAGTAATATAGAGGCTATTGTAACGAGCCAGTTTTGTTCATTCTTCGAAATGCCAAGAATTCATTTAAATTTGCGTTCATCGTAATGCTCAGAAGACTCGTTAGTGTTGATCCAAGTGAAATTATGTCTATTTGTAGGACCCCTGCGACACGATAGAGGAAATTCTCTTAAATTCAAGATCAATAAAGGCTAGGATTTTCTTTCACGTAGATTTCGCTGTTTATGATAGTAACGCGTTCTAATGTTGCCATTCCCTGTTAGGGCGGGAATTGAGATTTATTCTCGCACGTTTCCACTAATAAATGTCGGGTCGAGTAAGTGTTTTCTTTCGGCTAACTCGTGTAATGAATTAGAAAGCGTTTCGGTACATCAATATTCTGGGCTTCTGTTTTTGAAATGGGTTAGGAAATTGTGGAATGTGACTTGTGACATTCGTGTCGTCTTTCGATTGGTCAGTCGAAATTCTTGAAGTGGGGATTTTTGAGGAAGTTTCTTTGCCTTCAACATGAATTTCTCCATTTTTCACTGACCTCACTCTACGTCGGTCTGCCGTTTGTAGCAGCAGTGGTTGGTGTCGGATCTAAGTTTAATAATTGATTTTTACCTTTTGTGGGATTTTCCAACTGACCAATTTTTGGAGTTTCAGGCCTTACCTTTTCTTATCTTTGGTTAGTTGTTTGTTAGTACCTAGAAATCGCCACTGAATGCGCTACTGCTATTGTCAGGTGAGTTGACTTTGGGTTTTTTAGTGTTGTCCATTTTGAGAAAGAGAGTCACGTGATTGGTTCCTAATTCCAATTTTAATTTTCCTTAGACAGGCTTTTCTCGTTTTCCTTTTGGGGCACTCTAGCGATTTCGGCGCTCAGCAGATAACAGGTCTTTCACAGTTTTTTTTTAAACTTTGATTTTTTTTTCTTTGGTATAATATTTTAATGGCTCTGATTGTAATGTTCTTTAGTTATGAGTTATATGCGGAACTTTGATTAAATTGATCTTTTACAGAGTCCAACCGACGCGACGGGTTGCTTTATTTGGGCTCCTAACTAGGAGTCAAGTTTTTCTGCTGGTCTTTCGACTGGGCTATCTCCGGCTACCCGTAGAGTTCTTCTTCTATCGAGGAAGTTCCTGGTATCTGCGTACAGCGTACAGTTCCTCGTTTTCCGTGAATTAAAACCAGTTTTTCGGGAAGCTGTTCGAGAAGCTATCTTCAAACTGTGAGAAATGTGATTTTTATAAATATTTAAGTTAATTGCTGCGTTAGTTAGCCTTAGATTGAATCGTTAAAATCGGGTTAATCGAGTAATAAGTATATTTGAATTGTGTTATCTGTGCTCAATAATTGAATCGCTTTGATTTATTGATTTATCTTTATTCTAAATTGAACTTCTGATTTTATTGTTTTTAATGCATAATTATATATTCTAATTATTATTGCTAAATTTCTTGCGTCCACTGCTGATTGATTATTCATATTTCATTTTTGTTGGGACGCCTAAGCCAAAACGAGTTCCATTGGGGATTTTCCGACTTGTGCTGTCTACAAGTTGGCGGCGCCTTAAATAAATATACCCACCCCCTACTCTTCGATATTTGAGCTATATAGTCTAATTTACACGCTTCGATAGCTCATTCTGGCCTTATGCATCGGTAATTGCAAATTTTCTTAATTTCAATTTGACATTTTTAATTTAACTTTATTCACTCTCAGAGGTTACAAACAATATCGCAATCGACTCAATAAATGCACACCTTTCATTTAAATTGGGAATCATAGTAAAGGTCGTAAAACAAGAATTAAATGTTGCCAGAGGGATTTAAATAGAAATAACATTAAGGAAACTCCAATAGAATATTTACAGTGTATAGAAGAATTATTAATCAATGCCTTTGTTGTGAAGGCAATTGCAGATTAATTTTTAATTAAGGCATCGCTAGGAGCTAATGAAATTACCAAAAAAATACATAATATTTTGGGGTTTTGCTACCTCCCTGGAATTTTGCAAGATATAGCAACAAATACGTAAGACTGGCTGTAGTGCAATTATGATAAACACAAGGTGGAATGATGCTGGATCATGCTAAAAATTAAACAATTGGGTCTCTTTTCTAGGTCTGTGGGTGCATTAATTTTTTTTCATTTAAACACTTATATGTCACCTAATCCGAAATTTAAATTTAAATCATGCTCGTATGCATGAAGATGTAGTAGATAATTATTCTCCCAAAATCACCTTCGTTAATAAGGACGGCTAAGCTAAAACCATATCGAGACGACAGTGTCGTTCCTAATCTTACCACATAAACGGGAATCGTCCCACTCTTCAATCAATACGGTTTCTCCGGTTACTGGGACATTAAAAGTATTATTTTCTGAAAAGTAGTTCCTCACATAATCTTCGTATTTCTCACAGAACAAATTTTTCTTGGCGTATACTTCACAGTATCTCCCGGTATACTCGTCGTCGCAGTAACACTTGTTGCACTCGCATAACCCTTTGCCATTACATATCTTGCTATCTGAAAATATATAGAGAAGTGATGTTTCATTGTTGCCAAAAAATGTCAAAGAGAGTTGACAGCTAACCTTATTTAAAATTTATGTGGCAGAATAGCTCTTAAAAAGTTAATATGAGAATGTGCAAACCGTAATTCTCTAACCGTTTGGGTTTTATGACATGTCAAAGATGAAAAATTGTCAATTTTAAATACGCCTCCATTTTGTTTTGAATGCTAATAGAACCATCTAATATTCCAGAATCATAAAGTACTCAATGATACGTTTGAAATAAGGTATCGCAAGATACCCATATTTAAAGTTTCCAAGATGGCGCTCGCTCGCCATTTTGAAAGATGGAGCCGTTATTTTTACGGCAAATAGTAATTTAACGTAGATATGTTCTATATTGTTGTGGAGGATTCATGTCTACCTTACAATTGATTGCCTGTGGCTCCACCAGTATTTTCAATTTCTGATAAAGTAGAGCCTCTTCGGCTCTGGCTCCAAGGTGTAAACAGCACAAGTGCTAGTTTAGTGACCTCGAGGAACAAATCTGTCCCCGTCGTCAAAGACTGAGATAATGTCATAATATTATTGTCATTTTGTCAGGGTCTATTCAAAACTTGACAATTTTGCGATAGTTTTTTTACTGTTTACATTTACTGACCATTTTCATTTTTAGATTTGTTCGTCCTTGACGACGACGGGGACAGATTTGTTCCTCGAAACGTCGACCGTTTTCCAGTTTTCCTTTATGTTTTCAGTTTCGTTAGAGCTCTTTCATACGATGCGAGTTTTCAAAGGGCCGGAGAACTGACGGACCGGCAACGGGCCGGATCAAACCTTTCACACCGATGAAAGGACATTGGTAAATGTGAACGGTTGCAATTTGCATGCAAAACAATATGTTTCTGGGATATCCGTCAACTTTACCGGTCCGTCAGTTCTCCGACCTGTTGAACCAACGGATCGTATGAAAGAGCTCAGGGTCACTAAACTAGCACTTGTGCTGTTTACACCAGGGAGCCAGAGCCGAAGAGGCTCTACTTTATCAGAAATTGAAAATACTGGTGGAGCCACAGGCAATCAATTGTAAGGTAAAAGTAATTTAACCTTCGCTATCTGGTAGGTACGCCTAAATTTTGTAAAAAAGAAATGAGCGGTTTAAAAGTAAGTAAGAGGGAGCGGGGGGCATAAAGACGCACACTGTATCTTTTCTCATGTAAAAAATGGGTTTGATCTTGATTTCAATAAGGACATTCCAAATGTATTTTCTGTTAGCCTTTTTTAGACTTCTGCAAAATCTAAAATAAGAACAAACGTGTTTTTTTTTAGCTTTTACATTAACCGCAGTTTATACCTATTCTTTATATTTTTTAATTTGCATTGAAACTAAAACAATATTATAAATTTTATACTTATAAACTTAAAACGTTTGATGATATATAGCTTGAAAACGAAATGTCGCTGAAAAAAATGAGTTGTAAGCCGTTATCAATGTTCCAAAATATAGTTAAGTACCAAAAATCTTTAAAAACGGTGGGGTAAGTACAAATGCAGATTGAATAGTATATTGTGCAACAAGTGCTGAAAATGAGACTTTTCACATGAATGAGATAGTTTGGTTAGTTTAGGTTAGTTTGGGTTTAAAGTCTCATGAGTGTGAAAAGCCTTTTCAGCACGTGTAGCACACTATACTTATTCTACGACTGCTACATACAGGGTGCCCCACTGGGAGTGTGGTAGAAAATTACATGCTATAGGGGAAACTTTATTATTATTGATTTATTAGAAATTTTTATTCCTAATGAAAGAAGATACGTGAGTAAGAGATTCTCGCTAAACTATAACTAGGGGCACAGTCCTAAAATGGGGCCCCGGTGTGGGGTCCCTATTTCCCAAATATTTTTAAAAAGGGGCTCCGGGGGCGAAACCCTAAAATGAGGCCTCAGGGGGGCGAGACCCAAGAATGGGGCCTATAGTACGAGAGTTCCATTTTTTACAGATTTAGGAATGGAGACTCCGGGACGAAGCCCTAAAATTGGGCCCCAAGCCTTAAAAGGGGGCCCCTGGTATGAGAGTCCAATTTTCTACAGTTTTGCAAAAAGGGGTTCCTGGGGGGGGGGGGGGGGAGTGAAGCCCTAAAAATGGGCCCCCTTTTTTAGAGTTCTGGGAATGGGACCTCTGAAGCCCTAAAACGGAGACGAATCCTTTTAATCTAAATACCCGAATAAGCGTCTATACTTTGCACACGGTGTGTGAAAGTATATTTTTCACATGATGTTTGAAATGTCCAGTTTGCAACAGTAGTTGTTAGTGCGTTTTTGTCTGTTTTCAGTGCTGTCGTAGAAAAAAATATATTTCCAATCCTAGCGTTCCACGCATAATATGCTTCATAAAGAAGCTCCCGCTTATGACCCAAGTTCCAATTTTTCTGTTGTTCGTATTGACTTTGTATATACATACTTAAGCAGACGCATTAGCACCTGGCTATAGCGGGATAATAATATAAATGACAAACGTCTAGAGATACAGACCCGGAGTATCGATTTAAAGCATTGCTTGTACGTGTTCGAGAGGTATGATAGGTATAAGAAGGGTGAGAATTTAAATAAGTATACTCTGTTAACTTCAGGCATGATTCTCAACCAAACAAAACTAACTCAAATTTAAAAAAGAAACAAACATAATCTCTAAAGAAAAAAAAGAACATGCTTTGCATGCATTCTATGCCCCGCCCCCAGCATTTCCCTCCTTGCCCCGTCGCGGAACCTGATGAAATGCTGGTTAACCGCTCAGGCCTCGTGCCACGTTTCACCCCGTCTGGTCTAGAGTCTGGCGTCTCGCCTTTGTAAGCGCTACATCAAAAGAACCGACTGAGAGTAGACCTTCTAGTCTCTTGTTAATGCTCGGTGACATGGGTAATTCTGATGCATTTAAGGCATGGTTCCGCTTGTGCGTCGGACGCATGCAGTGGCTGCATGCAGCGGCTGCTGCGTGCGACGGAGAGACTGCTTTTTTGGAATTACGAACAAGTGGTTTATCCTGTGCGGCAGACTGCTGCGTCGCAACAGCGGCTGCAGCGGCGAATTATTCGACTGCTTGGTGTAGCAGTCAATGCAGCGACGGCGTACATTATTCACCTGTTCTTTATATTTATTTCCAATTTTTATCGTCAAAATGAGCGCAGATAAATTTACAAGGTATCAAGAAATTATGCTAATTGAAATAGTATCTCGCTATAAATCCCTCTATGACGCATCTCATGCAGATTACAAAACAAATAGTGTAAAAGATAGGTGCCTTTGGTACTTCTGCGTTTGTACATTGAGTATACAGGGACAGGGTCATTCCTTATATTTAGACAACGTCTAGCGCGGTTATTATACGAGGTAGAAAAAAACTTTAAATACAAAAGTTGTAGGGATCACCCTAAATTGCCAGAAAATATTCTAAAATATTACACAGAGATATCGCAAAGTTGATAAAAAAACACAAACATGGTAAATCTTTAATGGATTACCCTGTATATTAAAACAAAAAATAACTATATTTTTTTCTGAATTCAAAAATATATAATGTGTTGACATTTAGTTTAGCCGTTTTCGAAATATTTGTATTATTTATTTAAATCGCAATTATCATGTTCATTAAACAAATAAGTTATAATTAACATATTTACTATAATTATAACATATTATTAATATATTTATTTATTTTCAATAATCCAAATAGATCCAAAAAAATTATTTTTTTTTATAAAATAATTGATGAAAATTCACAAGTGTTCAAGGTGATCGCCTCTATTTTCAATAGTTTTTAAAACGGAAAATTTCGAAAACGGCTAAAGCTAATGTCAACATATTATATATTTTTGAATTCAGAATAGAGATCTATTAATTTTTGTTTTAATATACAGGGTGTTTCATTAAAAATTTACCATTTTTGTGTTTTTTAATAACTTTGCGATAGCCCTGTATTATATTTTAGAACATTTTCTTTTCTGGCGATTTAGGATGAGCCCTACAAGCGCGAGTATTACTCCATGGCAGTTAAAAACGCACTGTTCGTTAAGGCGGCGGTTACATTGGATAAGAAGTGGTCGGAAGGAAACAAATGCGTATATTGACATATTTGTGGTTATATTGCTTGCGATTATTTCTTACGAATTCGTGCGAGTTCGTACGTGTTTTCAATGCGACCAAAATATTTTGTTTTTTGGGTAGTTGTTCGTACGATTAACTGAATTCGTTGGGCTTTAAGTGACATGGATTGCAAAGTACTGATTACTTTGGTTCACGAACTAAGATCCCTATGGGATCAGAAAAGCAACCAATATCATAATAGAGAGTTAAATAAAAAAATATGAAAAGTAGCGGCTGGAATTAAACTAGGAGGTAGGTATTTCCATTTGGGTACTTACATACACGGTGTCCCATATAAGAATGCACACTACAGGGATCTCGGAAACCAGAAGAGATACAAAGATGATTAAATTGGAGAAAAGGCGTGCCTTGCTGAATCCTACAACGTCATGCTTTGGAATCTAAAAAAATCCGATTACTTCCGAAGATATTTGGGAAAACCCGAATTTTCCCGATTTCGTTTTTATTTATTTCTGACTTTATTTCAAAAGACATAACAATGCAAATTTCACATTCCCATTGCTACTTTTCCTGCTTTTCAAGTTGATGTTATTAGATTTTCAATCTGACGTTTCGTTTCTTTGCAACCATCATCAACTTTGTTTTTTCAAATAGTCGAAATAATTTGTTTTATTCCTAAAAAACACTAATTTTAATCCCAAATCCAACGACATATCGCTCCTTACATTTATCCGACGTTTCGGCTGAAAAAAACCATCATCAATGTTATTTAATGATGATTACGAAGGAACGAAACGTGGGATCAAAAATCTAATTACGTCATTAGGTAGAGGACAAAAATTGGCATAGGAACGTGAATTTTATTGTGATCTATCCTCTTCATTAAAATCTGAAAATAATTAATTATATTTTAAATTTCAAGAATTCGTAGATTGCAATTATTCATTTTTTTAAGGCTTTAATAAAGAAAATTGATCAAAATAAAATTCACTTTCTTATGCCATTTTGCCTCCTCTACATGATGACTTAATTAGATTTTTGATCCGACGTTTCGTTTCTTCGTTATCATCATCAAATACCATTGATGATGGTTTTTTTATCCGAAACGTCGGATAAAGGTAAATAGCGATATGTTGTTGAATTTAGGATTGAAATTAGAGTTTTTAAGGAATAAAATAATTTTTTTCGACTATTTAAAAAAACAAAGTTGATGATGGTTGCTAAGAAACGAAACGTCAGATTGAAAATCTAATAACACCAACTTGAAGAGCAGGAAAAGTGGCAATAAGAAAGTGAAATTTGTATTGTCATATCTTTTGAAATTAAGTCAGAAAAAAATAAAAACGAAATAGAGAAAATTCGGGTTTTCTCAAATATCTTCGGAAGTAATCGGATTTTCTTGCATTTCGAAGCATGACGTTGTAGGGTTCAGCAAGGCACACCTTTTCTCTAATTTAATCATCTTTGTCCCTCTGCCGGTTTGCGAGATCCCTGTACTGTGCATTCTAATATGGGACACCGTGTAGATTTATTCAATAACAAGTTTTAATGTTTAGCAAAAAATAAGTACAAAATATATTTATTTAACGACAATTTTTATGTAAATATGTTCTATATTGTTGTGGAGGATTCATTCTTACCCTGGAATTGATTGCCTTTGGCTCCACAAATGATTAAATTTGGTTTGAATTGTTATAGAGCCACTTCGGCCCAGGCTCAAGGATGTAAACT
>JAEQML010070872.1:0-16492 GCA_016904865.1 Pissodes strobi | reverse complement strand
CAATAATATATATTATTTCTCTTAACGAAAGTGAATGTTATACCAGGGGTACAGAAGCTCGAAGAGGTGAAATTTTAATATTTTCCGCCAAAAAGACCAGGAGCAAAATTATGTAGGTACAATTGTATTCTAATATTATTTGTATCAATAAAAAAAAATATTATTTCTCTTAACGAAAGTGAATGTTATACCAGGAGTACAAAAGTTTGAGGAGGTGGAATTTTAATATTTCCCGTCAAAAAGACCAGGAGCAAAATTATATACTTTATCAATTTGTATCCTATTATTACTTACTTGTACCAATAATAGTATATTATTTTATATGGAGGAAAAGTGATACTTTTCATGGCGCGCTCGTGTTTAATAGAGAGCAAGCCATGAAAAGTAACTTTTCCTTCTAATAAAATATGCTGTTTTTTATTCAAATGTCGACAAATTAATGCAAAAACATCTCTTTTTAATAGTAATAATAATTATTATTAAAGATAAGCGGGTTCGCAAGGCGGCTTAGACCGGTGTCGGTGAATAGGCACAGGTTGTTGCTATAGTAATGTAACATAAAGCTGTCAGTGGAAACTGTCAACAATAATCATTTTTTTTAAATTGCGTCTCCGATTGCGTTTTAATGCCGTATTGATAACAGTTATTAAGTAAGTTCGATTAAATAATAACCAATTTGTTCCTAAATTAGTGATTTTTAGAAATGCAGTGCACAAATTGAGTGATAAATACAAATTTTAGTTTAATAAATCTCGAGTTGTTGACGCTTGTTTTGCTGTTTGTTTGTATCTATGTTGGTATGACAACACTTTTAACTCCGCCGGCGAAAAAGTGAACAGTAAAGCTCCGGCGGAGGAAAAATGAAACTTCAGGGCCGCCTACACTGTCTAGTAATGACGGATTTATTTACTGACGTCTAAGTTTTACTGTTTTACAAGTTCTACTATTTCCCTTAAAAACCCCTAAAAAGCACACCCTTCATATTATCTAGGACCTAGGAGGTAATTTTCGAAGACATGCTTTAGCTGGCATCGCTGGCAAAAGTATTGCATTTAAATTTTGCTACAGTAAATAGTATTTTTTCTATGTCAATAGTGCGGCTAGACAAAATCTTGTAGGTAATTTGAGGCGTAAAGTGGATAACTAACCACACAAATTAAAATTTACTGGTTCAATTTATTGTTTATTACTCCAGAATATGAAACAAATACTATTAATTTTACAATATTCCGTTTTCAATATCAGAATTTTTAAATTGAATCAAGAAGTGTTTTATTGTTCTCCTAAAATATTCAAACCAAAAGTGTCACATCCATTTTGGCAATCTCCACAAAATTGCGATTGAGTTTGAGTGATAATTGAACAATCATACTCATACGATACAATCTTGTTTAACTGGTAGCATAAAGTACCGCATTCGTATCAAACGGAGTGCTACATTCGAACATCTACGGGCTATTTTTAGCCAGATTCGTGTTCAGTCTATGTTAATTATAAACTTGTGGATTCTATTTAGGAACACTTGGGCTAACAAAAAAGACTACGCAACACTTTTAGAGCCCAAAATGCGAGGCGGTCTCGACTCTATTTGTAAATCGTTACGAAAAAATGGATTTATTTATAATAAAGATTTTCTATTTTTATCTCAACCGCTCAACCTTGGTGTTTTAACATTCCGTACCCTGTTGCCACGTGTCTGGGTCGGACGATAAAAACAAATGGTTAATACCTAACTGTTGCATGCTGCAGGCAGGTTGACGTAGCTCGTATGAGATCGCACGCGGTTTCTGTTTCCAAACATTATCGTTCGTTGCCCCTTTGTTCAATTTATAAGGAGCTGCATGAACCATTTACGAAAATGTACCGGGATTTTTTCTCATAAAGTGTAAAACACATTTCGGGTTTGAAACTGGAGCAAATTTGCTGGTTTCTTTGCCAACAATTTCAGTGGCGTCGGCGTGGGATTAATTCCATTGTGTAGCTGGTGTTGCTTTCAATTGTATCGAAGATTGATAAGTGACTATTAAAGATAATTTTTTTAACTTATTTTAGCAAAGCTCATGGTGATGGGTAGAAATTTTGTTAGCCAGAATAGGTTCTATATTGCTTAGTTTTTATAGGGACAGGGTGAAAAGCATGAAAACAATTATTGAAACAAATATTTCTCCAATATTTAATTCTCAGTTAAGCTTGCCAGTATAACGACATATGTTACAAAAATATTGTAAGCAGAGATCGAGCCAATATTCCAAAACTATTTTGAAGGTAATTAAATATTTTTTGGTTTTAACCCTTTCTTAAAAAAAGAAACAATTTAAGTTGTTTCTGTTGGATTCAGAGTCTTAGTTTTATTTATTTTCATATGCGTTAAAACAAGCACGAAAGTTTGATCTTCATTAAAAAAGGCAATAATCTATTCTCGAACGAATAAGTTATAGACCAACGGTAGTCTGAATTTTCTGTATTATAATGTCTATCACACGCATTTTAGTTCGGAAAGTGTCATTTTCCCGAACAAAAAATCGCAGCGAAGCAATATAAGCAACCCTAATAGCACATGTATGTCCAATGGACGTTCAGTGGACGTACGCAGCAAAAAAAGGAAGGTCTGATGGACATCCGTTTTAAGACGCCCGACGTCCAATGGACGAACAGTGTACGTTCAAATGTCACAAAATTGGACCAACGGGGGACATCCGACATCCCAATGGATGTACTATGGACGTCCGAATGTCACAAAAATGGACGTAAAACGGACTCCCAATGAGCCAATATGGACCACCAGGAAACTTCCACAATTATAAGTAACATAAACTCTCTCTCTCTCTCTCTATCTCTCTATCTCTCTATCTATATATCTCTCTCTCTCTCTCTATCTATCTCTCTCTCACTCTATCCATCTATCTCTCTCTATCTCTATCTCTCTCTCTATCTCTCTATCTCTATCTCTCTCTATCTCTATCTCTATCTCTCTCTCTATCTCTCTCTCTCTCTCTCGCCCACTCGCTCTATTTCTATCTGTCTCTCTCTATCTCTCTTGAACATCTGCAATATTTTCAGACATAATCTTAATCCTTTCTCTGACGTGACAGGGCCTTGGAATAATGTAATACCTAAATTATGTAATAAAATTCGAACCTGCCACTATTAGAACAAAGAGTTGGCGCGCATACCACCGGATTTAAATTATTGTTTTCGTTCGACGCGTAGAGGTCAATGGAAGCCGAGCCGTATCTATTTGATGCAAAAGGTTACAAAGGATGTCCTTTAAAGTAACAAAAGATATTCGACCTCTGGTGGACGTACAGAGGGACGACCTTTAGTGTAACCATAACATTCACCCTCTGATGGACGTACATAGAAGGTCTTTTGGTGTAACAAAACATTTTAGTTCTTAACGAGACGTACAAGGAACGACCTTTCTCGTAATAAAAGAAAAATGTGTTTTGACGGACGTACAAAGGATGTCCTTTAAAGTAACAAAAAATATTCGACCTCTGGTGGACGTACAGTGGGACGTCCTTTAGTGTTACCATAAGATTTACCATCTGATGGACGTACATAGAACGTCCTTTGGTGTAACAAAACAATGTCTTTTGACGAACGTATAAAGCACGTCCTTTGACGTAACAAAATATATTCATCCCCTAAGGGACATTTAAAGGACTTCCTTTGTCGTAACAAACAAATATTTGTCCTGAAATGGATGTACAAAAGACGTCCATTGTGGGGGATATATCCCTCCCCATGGATAATGAACATTAACATTTTAAAAGACGAGAACAATGCACGTTATTTGTTTAACTTTTATCGCTTAATTAAATATAATGATCCAGAATAATAATGAAATAACATATGGGTTAACTCCTGTGACACAAGGTGTGCGCTGTTTTTTCTTTTACTTACTTTGAGTTCGGCCTTTTCTTCTCCTCCTGTTCATTATCTATAACCGGGTTCGCAGTACCAGTGTATTGACACCCTAATTTCGACGTAAAATAATTTTGTTTACACTTGGGCAACCACCCATATTTCGCTACCCAGTTGAAAACCTCTTTATGCCTCTTACCAGTACTTACTTTCTATTCTCAGGTATATTAAATATAACTAAATGAATGTAAGCCACATCAGTGATGTTGTAATAAAATAATTGAAAGGGAGCTTTTTTATAGTGGCTAAATTTATTCGCTTATTTTTTAATATGACCTCGTATCTACAGCGTCAGACAATCAGAACTGGCACATTAAAAGAAAATGACACTGGTATTATTAATTAGACACTGTGCATTTTTTCAGTGTAGCAACTTTCCTAGAATATTATATTTTACTAGCCAGTCAACAATTATGGAATAATAAAATAATTTCAATCAGCAATATGCTTGTCCGCCGTGAATTAATTAAATAAATTACGAAGTATGATAACGCTAATTATTTACAACAAAAAATGTTTCCCAATCTACAGGCACTCTACGCCTCGTCATTTAAATTAAGCTTACTATCTAACTTGAGCACTGAATTGTTTTACTGAAATACTCATGAATTTCTTGCCAACAGGCAACGTTAAATGTTTCAAATATACTAGTAATCTACACATTATGCTTTAAGACTAAATTTCCTGTCTAACTCGAGTACTGAAATGTTTCACTGAAATACACGTGAATTTCTTGCCAACAGGCAACGTTAAATGTTTCAAATATACTAGTAATCTACACATTATGACTTAAAACTAAACTTACTGTCTATCGCTTAATGGTAACTCAGAACCTGCCGTCGTCGTTGCTTGTGTTTTACCATCGTATCCCTCGACGAATGACGAAGATCCACCTCTTTACTTTACTTTTTGAACCGTTGACATGTATTTACTCATTTACGTAGTTATTTCCACGAGCCTTTGAACTGAAAGGCACTATGTTCTGTTTGGTCACAACTAAGACCATAGCATCGACTAGAAAATTAAGATTTTTAAAATTAACTAAATTTTGGCATAGCCACCCGCTACCACTGGTATTTCTTATAAAATTTTAGATTTGGCCATACACTACAACTGAATATGAGAATAAGACTGATTTTTCTTCGATAAGGTGATGCTTTTATTGCCGGATTTTGACGCGTTTTGTCCCCCAGAAAAATCGATTCGCCGTACACCCAAGAAACGCGTGATATTACGCAACTTTGCCCTGATTTCGGCGCAAACACGATTCGGGTATTTTTCCATACTGGACCAAATAAGGTCATTCAATTGTTTTCCAAGGCAAACTTTCAAAATCCGCTCGAGGTCTTTGACTTAGGTGACGAATCTGACTTGCAACGCCTATTGACCAATGGATTTCTTTTTATCAAGGCTTTTCGGGGAATCTGCATGAGATGCTTAACTAAGTGGGGAATAGTCGGCGCTTAAAATCGAGTCTAGTGAACTTTGAATTTCCTGCCGATTATTGGGATTATAGTCCAAGGGTAAGTGACTTTTCTAATGACTATTGTGCTTATTCCCTTCAACTCCCTAATTCAGATGTTAATCTTGAGACGCGATTCGGGCCTTACTCAACAATTCGATTTTCAATTTATGATTTACTAAAATAAAATTATTATTTTATTTGATCGTTCTCTCTTGGCGATTTAATTCAAAATTAATTTACTTTATTTTGTTTTGAAA
This sequence comes from Pissodes strobi, assembly GCA_016904865.1. Lineage (NCBI taxonomy): Eukaryota > Metazoa > Arthropoda > Insecta > Coleoptera > Curculionidae > Pissodes > Pissodes strobi. Next base: position 10,843 of record JAEQML010070872.1, on the reverse strand, counting down.
CAATTAAAAATAAAAGCAATTTTCGAAATAATTTATCTAATTCCGGGCTGGCCCTCGGTTCACTACATTGGATACAGCTTTTAAATAAATCACCATGGCATTGAGAATACGGAAGCCGAAAGAAGCTTTTCAACTTTGAAGTTGATTAAAATATTTAAGAAATTCAATGGGTAATGATAGACTAAATGCTTTACCTATGATAACTATTGAGAGTGTTATGGTCAAACGAATTCTAGATTTTAATGAAAAAATTATTGAAAAATTTATTTTGGGCAAAAACAGGCGAATGGAATTTCACTTTAAAAACTAGGAAACGGCAAGATCGAAGTGCTAACCATCGACAAAAATATGTACCTACAATATCTCTTTTTTGCCATCAAACTTTTATATTTTTTGAACGTTTTTGAACTTCTCATGAACTTTTTTTACAACTTTATTGATTTGTAGTTACAATAAACTGTCTTAATGATTTACTCTTCTGGAATCGATAAGTGCCTACTTATTCATTTCTTTAAGTGCGCAACAATTGCCATTCAAGAGGGCGCCGAATGGCGTGGCACCCCCAACATTTTTACCCTCCGGCGGCACCTGCGGCGAGCTTGCTCTCCAGCTTTCTCAACCCACGAGCAGCCACTGATCCCACCCAAGGACTAACTCTGGCTACGCCACTGGTCCATCGTATATTTTTTGGATGTCCCTTTGCGTAACAAAATATATTCGTTCTTTTATGGTCATACAAAGGACGTTTGTTTTAGGTCCATGGACCAATGGACTAATCATGGACTTTAACCGGACGTCCAGTAGACCTGGTGTGCTATAAGGGAATATATAGCCTATGAATGCAAAATATTTGACGTATTTAAGGATTATTACAGATTATGATGCTCATAATATTGTTTCGCCGTGAATTTCTGGCAGATCTCTCAAACAATCCAAATGATTTTTGGTTTTTTTAGTTAAAAAAAATCATAAGTATAATAATAGAGGGAATTTTACTCTATGTACTATGTGCAGGGAATATTACTTATTACTTATATTAAATTTATGTTCTGGTAGAATGATTTCGAATATTTTTGATGTTTAAGGGAAATTGCGTTATCTTTTATTTTTGAAGGTCATCGTTATATTGCGAGTTTAATATTCAAAAGTGGATTAAAGATGGGGGATCATCATTACAAGTCAAAGTCATTCATAATCATGGACAATGCAAGTTACCATTCTGGTTGATTTCAAGAAATCCCGATAAAATCTTGGACGAAGCAAAACTGGTTTAAAATTCAGCTGGTTCCGAATATTCCCCCAAAGCCATTCATAATCATGGACAATGGAAGTTATCATTCTGGCTCATTAGAAGAAATCCCGAGAAAAACTTGGACAAAGCAGAGACTGATCGAATGGTTGAAGAAAAAGAATATTGACTTTCCAGAAAAGGCCATGAAAGATCAAATATGGAGTATTACACCCAGAAACTGCCCTAGTGAAAAAATAATATATTAAGATACTAGTTTTAAAAGACCATATTTTATCGCACGAGCACGAAACGTGCGAGTGCGCTAAATGTCTTTTAAAACGTGTATTTTATACTATTTTTTCTATTTTGCACGTTTTTTTTAATGAAAAACATTAATTTATTCAAGTCGCGATCAAAAGTTGGACGTCCATCTTGTCACTTTTGACGTCTGTATTATTAGGAATCCCATTCAAAACGGTGTCAAAATTTTTGCTAGTGAGTCTTGGCATTGAACAATTTTGTTAATATCATAGTAATCAGTCAACAAAAGTAGTGTCGAAAAGAGCTTCTTTTCGACACTACTTTGCGTATCGAAAAGACTTCTTTATGATACCAAAATAGAAAAAATACTTTCTTGATGAATATGTTAAACATTTAGGCCACAAAATTTTGCGACTGCCACCATACCATTACCAGTGTAATGCAATTGAAATGGTATGGTCAGAATGTAAACGAAAATACGATCAATACATTTCCAATCTTAAGGGGTCACCTTCAGAAGTTCTGGCTACATGGGAAAGGGTAATGAACGAATTTTTTATAGATCATTAACAAAAATATGTTTTTCTCCTCCCTGTATTGTAAACAACCCATTTTGACACTGTTTTGAAGGACGTAAGTGAGAATTACCAAAAAGGTATCGATTGCCCTTGACGACGGGTTGTAAGTCAACTTACCACCCTTGGGTGGTAATAATTTATGCCACCCTGTATTCATTAAGTTTAAACTACAAACATAGGAGATACCTTTAATTTTTTATTTCATCAACAACGTCAAGCTAACAATGATTTATAAAAATGGAGTAATATTAAGTGAAATGAATATTAATAGTACAATTATTACAATTTATGAACATAATTTACAAAATTTGGATAAATGTTTTCTCGTTTTTTCTCAATTTGTATGGACTGTTCTGACTCCATAAATTCTCCATCTCTAACCAAGTTTTCTGTTACTCTTGAAGTACTGCAGGAGACTTCTGGCTTCGTTATATTGTACAAAATTTTATTTGCAACTTCCTTTTTATTGTTGACGCTCTCGGCTACATAACTTTCCGCAATAGTTGCAGATTTCCATCCCCCATGTCACTTAAGAGCTAAGACATCAACTCCAGTATTTGCTAATAAAGTGGCCGACGTTCTTCTAAGGGAGTGTCCAGTATACTGCTTAAAATTCTCAACGTTCAGAAATTTAGCAATTGTACTTGGAATTGCAGAAATCGTGTTTTTCCGGACAGGCTGATTTAAACACTTTCCATTTTGATATCGCATGAGGAAGCGAGGATTAAAATTCGCCATGTGAGATCTTATATCAATGTAATTTTGAACTATTTTGAAATAACAAACCTTCTCATCGTCACTTTTAGTCGCTGTAAATTTACGTGCCATTCCATTTGTGGAATCAGGAATAGTAACAACTATAACTTCATGCCTAATTCAACATTGTCCATTTTCATTACGCATAGTTCATTAGAACGGCACGCTCCAGCAAATCCCATTATCATTACAAGCTTCATCATTAAATAAATATCATCGGGGGCTTCAAACAGAAACTTATTCACATTTTCTCTGTCAAACACATTGGATTGTTTAGGTTTATACCCGTCATTTCTTCTTTTTAAAAATCTCGAAGTTTAGGATACTTGGAAATATCTATGTTTCCCTGAAAAGGGTGGACTTCAACATGGAATATTCACACCATAAGCTTGATGGAGACTTTAATACAGCAGATTTTTCGTGAAAATCAGTCAAAAGCACGGTTTCTGAAAGTACAGCAGCAGTCGTTGTTTGGCACCATTTCTTGAAGTATTGATACGTTGCTTCATACCCCTTCCTCAATTTTTCTGGCAGCAGCGACAGACAAGCGATATTTACTGATTATTTTATATCCTTTTGGCTATTATCCAGATCAATAATTTAAATTTTTCACAATTTTTAATAATAAACTGTCATGTCAGCTTGACATTATTGATAGAATAAGAATGTTTATGACGCTATAGAAACCGATCAGAGCTGTCTTATGCGAAAAGTATCGAATTAAATCTATAAAAATCCCAGAATAAATTCTGCAGGGAGGAGAAAATAGTATATTATTTTATATGGAGGAAAAGTGATACTTTTCATGGCGCGCTCGTGTTTAACAGCCGAATGGAGTGAGGCTGGTAATAGAGAGCAAGCCATGAAAAGTAACTTTTCCTCCAAATAAAATATGCTGTTTTTTCTTCAAATGTCGACAAATTAATGCAAAAACATCTCTTTTTAATAGTAATAATATCTAATTATTATTAAAGATAAATGGGTTCGCAAGGCGGCTTAGACCACGGTCGTAGGTGGCCTTGCTTAGACCGGTGTCGGTGAATATGTAACATAAAGCTGTCAGTGGACACTGTCAACAATAATTATTTTTTTAAGATTCGTCTCCGATTGCGTTTTAATTCCGTATTGATAAGCAGTTATTGAGTAAGTTCGATTAAATAATAACCAATTTGTTCCTAAATTAGTGATTTTTAGAAATGCAGTCACAAATTGAGTGATAAATACAAATTGTAGTTTAAGAAATCTTGAGTTGTTGACGCTTATTTTGTTGTCTGTTTGTGTTGTATGTTGCTATGACAACACTTTTACCTCCGCCGGCGGAAAAGTGAAAAGTAAAGCTCCGGCGGAGGAAAAACGAAACTTTACGGCCGCCTACACAGTCGAGTAATGACGGATTTACTGACGTTTGAAGAAAAAATCTTATATACTCCACGGGATGTGAGTACATTTAATAATCTTGAACTATATTGTCAGCCCTCGTTATCAGCGCTATCGCTCGGGCACAAAATCATCCTCAAGTAGTAAATATCACTTACATCCCTTATCGTATAAATAACTATATTCATACAGAAAAGATAATTAAAGAGGCTTGGGAGGCAATACGAGTGTGTGATGCATCTGACATTCCACCACTTGTAATTACGACTGACGAAGACCTGACTTTGACAGTACTAACAAAAATGATTAATCTTTTATGTCATACTAGTTCAATGTTTTTATTGCTTAGATACCAATTACATAATAGTGTACTTTATGCCCGTGCGGGCATAAAGTCCTCTTTATGGCCCGCGCGGGCATAAAAATACAAAAAAGCAATTTTTGTAGTAAGTAATATTTATTATGTCATTCCAATATATTATTGTGTTTTTATACCTTAGATACCATTTACATAATGGATTACATTATGCCCCTGCGGGCATAAAGTCCACTTTATGGCCCGTGCGGGGATAAAGTACACTTTATGGACTCAAATAATTGAATTGAATTCGTATTTTTTTTTTTAAATATTTACATATTGTGAATGCAATAACGAACTAGTATGACATAAAAGTTTGAATGCGGCACGCCGGGTATTAATAGATGTGTACGCCCTCGGGCGACTTATAAACCCTCTGGCCAGAGGCCTTCGGGTTTGTAAGATTGTCGCCCTCAGGGCTTACACATCTACTTAATACCCTTGGTACGTAAATAACTATTATAAAAATTACAAAATATTAAATTAATGACTTATGTAATAACTACTCAACATTATTTAGTGGAATTCACATAAAACTGGCAATTCTGGAAAGATCCGGTGATAGTCAGATTGCCTGCAGCAAACATTGATTCTGCAATGAAGTAAGAAGGTTTGCCTGCCAGCATCCTCGAATCCTCATTTTTTGAAGATATATTGTCCTCTAAATATCCTTCAGCAACCGACGTACTCTTCCATCCACCGTGGCGCTTCAATGTGGTCCTACTGGCTCCAGCCTCCGCTAGAAGAGTTGCCGATGTTCGACGCAGACAGTGACCTGTATACTTGTCAGGATCACTCAAACCCAAATATTTTGCTATGATACACGGGATTTTTCCAACTGGCTGTACAGTACAGCGTCCTTGTCTATAGGTCAGAAAAAGTCTCTTATCAGCTTCAAATATTTCGTCTTCGTCAACAATGGTAAAAAAATCGCTTTTTATCGACTTTTGTCTGGTACGTTTACCACAAAAACTGATTTTCTATCTTCTACGTGAGTAACTAGCATATTCACAAGTTCTTGCCGTCGACATCCACTAAATACACCATTGTTGCTTCATAAATAAATTTTAAAACATCTTCTCTAGACAGAACTTTAGATAAATTAAGTATTATTGTGACTTTCCCACAACTGAAAAGACAAGCAGAAGACGAATAAGCAAACCACTATCAACTTGTTTTAAAAATGGGCACAACTATTAAGGCTTATTAGCCAAACACAAAGCTTATATGCAAAGGTTAAGTCTTTGGCCTGATTTGGGCTTTGGTCGCTTTCGATCTTTTACTGATCTCATCAGTAGGACAAAGAAGTCCTATAGCGACTTGATAGTGAAGAACTCAAACTAAGTTGAGCTATTTTCCTGCTAATATAGCTTCGAAATATGTAGGTTTAGCACACGTCCAACAAGTCGAATGCGACTTGTCCTACTGATGAGATCAGTAAAAGATCGAAAGCGACCAAAACCCAAATCAGGCCAAAGACTGAACCTTTGCATATAAGTTTTGTGTTTGGCTAATAAGCCTTAATAGTTGTGCCCATTTTTAAAACAAGTTGATAGTGGTTTGCTTATTCGTCTTCTGCTTGTCTTTTCAGTTGTGGGAAAGCCACAATAATACTTAATTTTTCAATGTATGTTGGATCGAGTTTGTAGGTGAGTAGGTCGCAAGATCGCTCATTGCACCAAAGGCCTTCAGTCAGCGACAAAGCCGCGAGGCTGTCGCATTCGACTTGTTGGACGTGTGCTAAACCTACATATTTCGCAGCTATATTAGCAAGAAAATAGCTCAACTTAGTTTGAGTTCTTCACTATCAAGAACTTTATAGTTTGAGTTCTTCACTATCAAGAACTTTAGATGTCTTTGTCTGATATCCTTTTGACTGTTGCTTCAAATATTCGCTTAACTTATAGTAATTAGCGATGTTAATATTCTTATCTACCATTAAAGTCTTCTTTATCATTGAATATTTGGACCATAAGGAACTCGGAGCGCGATCGCCGAAGTATCCAAGCAGCACAGTTTTATTAATATGTTCTACACAGTTCTCTGCCATCCAGGTTAGTAATTTCTCATATTTTCTGTCGTACGCGTCTCTCGATTTCTTCGGTAACAAGTTTTGTGTTACTTTCTCTGCTTTTTTGCAATTTCGTCGGGAATTTCAAAACTTTCCTACATTTTTGACTTTTTATGTTTGACATCATTTCCGTAGCAACGATAACATTATTTACTACCATGATTTACTGTGGTAAGATGAAAATGTGTTTAAACTCAATTAACTGAATTGAATTCGCATTTTTTTAAATATTTACATATTTGAAGGCAATAACGAACTAGTATGACCTAAAAGTTTGTATGCATAGATGTGTATGCCCTCGGGCGACTTACAAGCCCTCGGGTTTATAAGATAGTCGCCCTCAGGGCATAAACATCTACTTAATACCCTTGGTACATAAATAACTATTTTGTTCTTGCAAATTTTGTTTTATGATCCACATTTAAGTATTCAATCATGTTACAAGTATTACACTAACTGCACTAAATGCAATATGGATGTGATTTTTTTTGAGTTTGTCTGCTTCATTTCTTTGATTGGTATTTTCACTTTGATGTGTTAACATATTCATCCAGACAGTATTTTTGCATGAACAAAATATTAAATTATCAGTATTTCAATTTTTCCCTGTAAGTTAAAATAATTTTATACCATTCTTCCTTTTATTTTTTTTATACCTATGATGACTGGTCGTAGAATAAATAATGTATGCAATTCACATCTAGTGGCTATTAAGACCCTCGCATTAGTTACGACACTCACGTAGAACTCCTATTGTAACTCTCATCATGCTTGTGTCTTAATAGCCATCATTAAATGCTGATGATTACATAATATACTGCTTTATAGACATTTACTACCAGTATCATAATGATGCTCATTACGACTGTTTTTATGGCAGTGGCACACACACACTGAAGGGAGATCCTATGGCACTCGATGAGCGGTGTGTATGTGCGAAGATGTTGATTGACACTGTTCTTAAATAGTTTTAGGTTGTAATTAGGGGGAAATAGATGACCTGGGAGTGAGTTCCACAGTGATGCAGTGCGACAAACAAAGGAGTTCCTAGTTCCTCCAAAGCGATGCTCTAGGTGTTTTCAGTTGTACGACGAACTGGTACGCTCTTGCCGTCTGTTGTAACTGTCGGACAGGCGTTGCCAGGGGCGGGATAATCCTTGGAACATCTGCCGTGAAAGTATCTGTAAAAAAGGGACATCTCGGCCACATGTTTTCGGTGTTCCAGACTATCCAGATTCCGGGTCAACTTCGGGTCACTGACGAGACGCACAGCTCTCTTCTGAATGGAATCTAGCAGCTTTAGGGTGTGCTTTGGTGCGGCACCCCACATGAGTGAGCAATATTCTAAGCAAGGTCTTATTTGCGATTTGTAGAGCAAGAGCAACTGCTGCAGTGTATACAGATTTATGTTGCGAAATAGCATACCAACCTTATGGGAGACTGATTTTGCGATGTTAGCAACGTGGTCATGCCAGGACATATTGCTGTTGACCGAGATAACCAGCAGTCCGATTGACGAGGATGAAGGAATGGTCGATCCTGCTATAATGATGTCAGGGCCCGCCGTATTGGCCCTCTTGGTAAACGTCGCTGGTTGGCTGCATTGAACTGGACCAAACTTTCTCCAGGTCTTGATTAATTGCTGTAATCTGCTGCTGTCTGCGGTGATAAGTCTTAGTCGCTGGTAAAGGTTTTTCTGATCTGTATTGGGAGATAAGGGTACTCTCATCTGCAAAACTGTAAATAGGGTTATTCGTTTCAGCCAGCAGGTCATTAATATAGATGAGGAACAGAGTTGGTGAAAGTAATGCGCCCTGAGGCACGCCCACGTTAATGGCGAATGTGTCTGAGATGTGTCCATCAACTGCAACGTGCAGAGATCGGTTCGTAAGGAAACTGGCAAGCCAGCTGCAGATAGAGGCTGGCACTCCGAAGGACGGCAGTTTGTTGAGCAATCCACCATGCCAAACTCTGTCAAATACCTTCGAAATATCCAACGCAATCGCTCGAGACTCTCCGCAGTTCTCAATTGCCCTACTCCATATATGAGTAACATAAGCCAATATATCTCCTATCGATCTCTCTTTGCGAAAGCCGTATTAAATATCGCTGATTATTCTATTATTCTCGGGGTACTTGAGTAGTTGCTGATTTACTACATGTTCCATGACTGGAGATTATTGGAGGCAAGGCAATTGTGCGATAGTATGTGGACGTGGTTTTCTTGCTTTTTTGGAGCAGGTTGCACTCGAGCAACTTTCCAAGAATATGGGTAAACCACTTTTCGGTAAGACAGAGAAAAAAAGTCTGGAAAAACGGGTGTTAGCTCTTTGGCGCAGTTCTTTAACACGATGGGAGGTATTCCATCCGGTCCTGATGCCTTTTGCTTATCTAGTTCTTTAACGATTTTACGAATATCACGGTGATGAATCTTGACTTCTGCCATGGTAGTGTTGATGTTCGATATGATGTGGAGAGCCTTGCCTTGGGAGACGTCTAAGGTAGAGTGCGATGAAAACATATTGGCGAGCATGTTTGCTTTTTCCCTGGCTGTAGTCGCTGTGATGCCACGTTCGTCTGTCAAAGGTGGGAGAGACGTTTTTTAAAAGTTATTACTTACTGCCTTTGCTACCGACCAGAAATTCCTGGAGCCACTGGGGCATTGCACAAGTTTATTTCTGATCCTTTGATTGTGTTTGCACTTAGTTTCGTCAGTCACACGTTTGCATTCGTTTCTCGCTTCGACAAAATAATTGCGATTAATCAGCGTTATGATTTTGCTGCTGTATGATTTTGCTGCTTGCTGTTTCCTGCCTATAGCTCTTTCGCATCTTCTGTCGAACCAGGGCATTCCTTTTGACGATAACTTGATGGAATTTGGGATGTATGCTTCCATTCCTGAGATTCCTTGCGTAATCTCTTCGCAGCAGACTGACGGGTCGTTAGTACCAAAGCAAACGTCGAGCCAAGAAAATCTAGGTAGAACTCCTTTAGTTCGTCCCAGTTTACGGAACTGTAATGCCAGATTTTGCGAGGCAATGGTGGATCCTTCTGTAGAAGTGGCAATTCAAAAACCGTTGTAATAAGTTTGTGGTCGGAAGTACCTAATGGCGGACCAACTGTAATCGTGTACTGGTCAGGATTGGTGGTTAGAAAAAGATCCAGGAAGGCGGCGAATTCGCCCCTCTCTGAGATTTGAGTTGTTCGTCTACAAATTGACTAAGCCCGCAGCTGATGGCAAATGCTTCAGCTTCTCTACCTTCGTGTCGGTCTTGTTGTGATGTTTGAGCCAGTTGGTGTTGTGGGCATTGAAGTTTTCCAGAACGATTATCTCTGAATTGGGGTGATCGACCTGTATTGAGTGAAGTGGTAGCTAGTGTTTTAAAAAAGCTTTGGTAAGCTCTATCGCTCAGAGGGCGATAGAGACAACATATAAACTTGGTTACTCCCTTTTCGGTGAACTTAAGCCACATGACGTCAAGGTTGTTCGGCATATTTCGAACTTATGTCTAAATCGGGTGTGTAAGTCGTAACCAGGATAGGGGTAGTTTATTGTTGTTGTTGTTGTAGAACATACTTGTGTTTCTGTAAGGGCTAGTATGTGTGGTCTATTTGCATGTAGATATTGGTGTACCGAATTTATGTTTGTATTTAAGCCTTTTATGTTGCAGAAATCTATTCTAAATGGTTCGATATCTTTGCTGTCTGTGAAATGCGGCCCAGCAGCGCCCGGAGATTCGAATCGCCGGAGAGTTTACTTCCGGAATATTTTGATCCTGGAAGCAGCATCATGCCTATATATTCCTACTGTGGAACACGGAATCACCAGCGCGGAAACGGAACGTGATTCTGAAAAACCACTTAGCGCTTCCCAGTTCTGGTGGGGTGGTCTTTCACCGCACAATGCGAGTAGGCCTATGCATCTACGACCTAGGGCCGCTTCCGCTGGAAACATCGGCCTCAGACTCATTCCCTTGGTGGTCCCTAGTCTGACAGGGGTAAGAATGGGGTTTGATAGGTCACTCCCCAGTGATCAGCTTCAGACTTTGTAGTTTGGTGTTCTCCAGCCTGGAGGAGGACCATGAGGTTTGATGCACCACTTCCCGTGGCAACTCAGAATGACGAAGGAGTCACTCCCCGTAATCAAACTGTTCTCACCAGATTGACGTTCCTGCCTGCTAATACAATGAAGCCCCTCTTGTCACAAACTG
>MU195177.1:5804-16492 GCA_016904865.1 Pissodes strobi | reverse complement strand
GACAGGGTGATATTTGTTTAGTAGCTTATGCATTTTAGTAGATTACACGTTCCCCCGCCCTCTAAATGTTGGTCCCCAACATTAATGCGACCGCTATAGCTCAAAAAAGAAAGACCTCAATTCGAAAAAACTTGCCGCATAATACTATGTGATATTACAATTTATAGAACATAAAAAAATATCCATCAGTGGTCTTGTTACTTTCTGGATCCAGGCTGATCCTTAGTAACTCCCTCTAGCCTCCACTGCAGTCTATATGTCTTAGCATTGACATACCATTGAACTGTTTGAGGGTATCATAAGTAAGAGCCTGCTGGAGAGACTAGTATGGACATCCACTGGTGCTTGGTACATAAAATAAAAAAAGAAAAATATTTTTATAAATTGTCTTTGATATTTTATACTTAACTCTAATTCTAGATTAACAGAGAACAAGTAGAGTGTATAATTCCCCACTTAGTATTTTGCATATTTGAAATATCTATACTTTACCGTTGACTGTCAAATAGGCGCCTATTCGACAATCAACGCTTGTTTGCATAATTGCTATAGTTACAGCTAACAGGGAATGCGTCCATCCCCCGCTAGTTGAACTTTGCTTTCTAATTATAAACAATTTTAATTCTAGGAAGATAGTTTAAAGCACTTATTTCTATAATTATTTACCTTACATAATCCAAATAAGTCGATACTGTTATTAATATTACCCAACTATATTTATCATATCCATTACATGGAAACTTATCGGGCTTATTTATGTATACAGATGGGCTTGTTTTCCCACATTAAATTTAACTATATTACCCATATTGCAGATAATTCCATAAAGAAAAAATTTGATTAATTATATTTTATTAAATTATTTTATACATCTAACATTATATGCGGTCCTGTGTACGAGACTAATATTTATTCCGTGCATTTAATGTCTTTAATTATAGCAGTTTATTAGACTCAGTAATACTTGTTGATTTATACAAAAATCGGCTGACTTTTTATCGTCTCTTAATCGACTTATTTATGCTTGCTGACCATGTTTATATAAAAAATGTTTATCTAGTTCCACGAAATATCGTACAGTCAATTACTCTAATATGTAACATTATAACATTAATAAATAAAAGGTATCTTATACTTTACGCTACAATATTTTCTTTCTTCTGGCTTGTCCCTCACTTCTTGGTGGCTAGATGGCGCCCTTTGAATACTGCTGAGAAAGTATCCATCTTTGCTTCGTGTCCCTTGTTGAGTATCGATATGTCTGCCCCATCTCTACTTGAACGAGTATTCGCCCAGAAGTTCTGGTGCTTTCTTCGTTTTTATTTCCTTTGACTGGTACCCCTGTCAATTTGTCGTCGCCGTGACCTCTGAATAAAATTGCTGTGACTGCTGTTTCTTTCTTCGATGACAGTGGAGTTTGTTGCTTGGTGGATCGCCTAGATCAAATAAATTATATTAAAATTTGTTAAATTGATGCAATGGCGATGAGTTGTGTTCGATTTTTGCACCTTATGGTCGGTTTTATGCTTCTGAAATGCCGTTTTTTCAATGTGACCAGGAAGTTGCCTGATATAAGAATATTGGCAGATACGTCGAAACGAGAGGTAAGCGTTTTATTTCTTATAATCATTATCTTTGTCCTGTTTGAAAATGAGAATAAATGCAAGAGCATATAAAAACTCTAATCCAAGGGTGTTGGATGCATGAGCATGAGTTTGAATTTCTTGGAAACATTTCGCGTGACTGGGTTTGAGGTTAGACAAAGGTGTGGTCAGGGTAAGTGACCCTTATTGGCCATGTATTCCATGTTGGGCTTGACTATTGACAAGAAAAATTTTATCAATGATTATTTATTCCATTCCAAGCTGTAGATGACGTGTATTACTGCTAGTTTAACATGGAAGTGGTTATGTGAAGATTAATTATAGCTTTTATAGGTTACGGAAGCATGGAATAGGAATAATAAGAGTCCCTGGAACTTAATGGCTTATGGTCTGGCCGAACTGTCATTGCTGGCTGCTGTGGCACCACATGTTCCAGTTTTCCCCAGTCTGTCCATTGAATGGTTTTCGACATAACTACTGGATCCTGACGTCTTCTTTTTACAACTGTAGGTAAGTCGCTAGATTTTATTGCTTATATTTAGTTTTATTCATGTTTGTTGTCTCATCTTTGGATAATTATTTTCAATTTCTGCCAGATATTGCATGTCCTGCTGCTGCAGTTTTTATTGTTGTGTTATAATTTATATCTGACTCCAAATATCTCACAATATTTAGATATCTTTTTAGATTGTAATGCTCAGTTTTTTTTTGTTATATTTTTCTAAAGTATTACTTTCCTTTTTAGCTCTGGATTCATGCAGTCCTTGGATACTTCTGTCGTAACCCATTACTGGAAAGTTATTTGCATTGGTTTCTGAATACTCGAGGGACTGGTGACGCATATGCACATCTGTACCTTCTGAGATGATTGGACCAAACTCACAAGGATCTGGTAAATTGATATGTGTTATTTACCGCTTATTATTTAATTCATCTTCCTGATATATTTACATTGTTTCTCTATCCACCTATATTTATTATTTTATTGCTAATTTCTTTATATTAGATTCCCATATCTTAGGTTTCCTTATTCTTTATTTAATATGTACTTTATTCTATCTCTTCCGTATTTACTGCTTTCTTAAATATGTATGCTTTATTTTTAAACTCGTATTATATACATATCTTTATATATTTCCTCAATTGTTTCAACTTCTGCATGCTTCTGAACAACTTTCCCTTATTATTTCTCGAATGTTTTCACCTTATGTATGCAACTCTTTTTCCATACTTTATGTGAATGCTTTATTCTCTGCATATCCATACTTATGATTACGGGACTAGTTATTTCATTATTTCCTTATCTATCACGAGGCAGCGATAAGTTAATCTATCCATGTCTCTATGCTTATCTATCTAAGCTTCATATGTGACTAGCTTTATGTACAAAATATAGGACATTATATTATTATTTATATAACCATGTATGCTCTTTTTTACACACATTGTATAGACGTGTTTTGTTTAAACATTTCTCCATTATTTCACCTTATGTATGCTTTACATACACAACTTCTGCTTATATATTGCCTCACTATGTACGCTTCTTCTTATCTCATAAACACCTTCTTCTATATTTCTTCAACTTATGTATGCTTCTTCTATATTCTTCATGCTTTACGTAAACATTTCTTGTTTATGTAAACATTTAATCTGAGCTTCTGCGGTACCAAAATTTTATGCTTAACCTCCTTACGTCAGCCAGCTATACTTCAGTCCATATATGCTCAACTTTCCGATGCCTAAATTTAGATAATCCGTCGTGGTAGTCTTTTTTAGGCCGGGCAACACTTTACTTTATAATACTTCCTCGTATACACATATATTCCTCCTGTATATACTCTCAATACACAATATTAATGGCAACTCAGTTTTCCTGCTTTTCTCGAATACGATAATCCTGCAACTGAGCCATTTACTTGTGCTTTATTATGAATATCTTCACCTTATTTTCATCTATTTATTTTGCATACATAGTTAACTACTCTTCTCACTAATATTCACTTAACACGACTTATCCTAGTTTCTTTTTCTTCATAACTCCTTCTATGTACTATGCTATGTGTATTGTCTATTTATATATAGTTCCTTAACCTCCTAAGTGTTTTATCTATATATTTGTCTTAATAACACTTGGGTATATATTATGCTTATTTATGTTTCACTATGTACAACTTTTATTTACATTGAGACTTTGATCCCACCTCCCATTTTTGTTTTTGCTTGTTTCTTCTTTAGTTTCTTATTTTACTTGCGTACTTGTTCCATATATAATTTTATTTTCCTTATCCTTGTCGTCTTCACTGGTTTCTCCTTCTTGCTCCATGGTTTCCTTTAGTTTCTCCTATACAAATCTGTTGTATTGCTCCATTTTAATTTAACAATCAGTTGTATTTAATTTTATTATCTTTTCCTTGCAGATACGGACCTGGCCTTGGCCACACCAGGCGGTTCTATTCTTGACCTTTCCCAACTAGCGGTGGCGCATGGATTCAATGACCTTGCAGCTTTTAGCGTCCGCCGCAAGATGGCGACCTGTATGCAGCAATGGACGTAGCTTGAACGCGCGTAGTTTAAAATTGCCTTATCATTGTAAATAAAAATGTTTGACTTATGTTAGTTTTATTGACCAATAATAAGATTTAATCGCGTGAAATAATACTGGCGCGTGTTTTGAATTATAATTTAATTGTTTTTTTTTTCTCTCTTTATAACAACGTGTCAGGGGAATAAGATTTAACCGCGCGAAATAATACTGGCGCGTGTTTTGAATTTTTTAATTATAATTTAATTGTTTTTTTTTCTCTCTTTATAACAACGTGTCAGGGGTAGCTTCGGGCCTCCACCACGTGTCACGAGTATCTTCGGGCCTCCACCACGTGTCACGAGTATCTTTAGGGGTAGCGGGTTTATTTAAAGAATAACTTCTTAGAGAAGAGCCTCGTCGCGATTAGTACAATGACGGGGTCTCAATGCTTCCTTTAATCTACCACCGAATGTTCTACTCGTGAGGACACGCCTTGTTTGGCGTGCCGGGGGGTAACTGAGGTAGACCGGGTTCGCGTCACGTGGGGTAAGAAGAGATGATAAAGTAAGCACGTTTAGTTTATAACAATAACAATGTATTAACGATAGAACTTTAACAACAATTATTGGTCAGAGAAAATGAGATTCTATTATACCCGATTACTACGGTGCGCATGTTTTCTCGATTTGAGGTACTGTTCATAGGTCTTTGTTTACTGTCTTATAATTTATAGTTTTTCTTAAGAGCTGGGTTTTATTTAAGAGCACTAAGAGCTTTCACTAAACTTTTTAACTGACTATTTAGACACTTGTCTTTCTGAACACTCTGACAAACTTCTTGTCAAGACTTTACTATGGAGGTTGTGCAACCCCTGGTCCTAGCAGTCGTCAAATGGCTAACCGGTACCAGGTTTGGTAGGAAAGGAATTGAACCTAAAGCAGTCGTATGACTAACTCTAGGAGCGGATAGAACCCAGAAGGCAGTCGTCAAATGGCTAACCTTGGGAGCTGGAGGTGAGACTAAGTCTGCCGAACTGAGGATTCGGTAGCGTATTTATATAAAACAAAGTGATGATCATTGCATGCATAAGGTTCAAAGTCGCTCCCGTTGATTGCTCGCGTTGTTTATAGTTTGCCTTTAATGTTTATATAACAATCTCCAAGTTCAAGTTCAAACTTTCGACAGGGTGATATTTGTTTAGTAGCTTATGCATTTTAGTAGATTACAATAGTACCGACGGAACATCACCACTAGCCCCTTGGTCCAGGCCGCAAATTACAGTAGCACCTGACGAATAAAACGAGACGAAGATGCTGGGTTGCTAGAACATCGAGAAGAAACGTTCTATTTTCACCTATAAGTGTTATATTGGATGCATAAACCGTCCACCGTTGTGTTGCTTAGAACACTTTACTTACTATTATAATAATCTAAAAATATTGTGTGAATAATGTAATAATGTGTATTTGGCAGAATATAAGTTATTTGGTAGTTTTTCTTATAAATGAATCATTTTTTTGCTGAGTTGTATTCATTGTTTTTATTGTTATCGTTTCTATAATAAATAATATCCTGATTAGGTTTAGTTTTTTTTTTGCAAATAGAGCAAGGAAGATATATGTAACCGCCATCAAAGGTACCTTATAAAATAAATTCTCTAATATACGACTCTTAAAAATTGAAGTACATGCGTATATCCGGTTGTAGAATAAGAGAACCATGCTAATTCCCAAGACCCACTTTATTAATTCTAACTCTCCAAAATAGTATATTTCATTACCAGTCCAGAAACTAGGCTTTTCCGGTGTAGGAAAAGCTGTTTCTGGACGTGTAATGAACGATATTTTTCATAATACCTCTCTGAAATCAAGAAGACCAGTGGCGGCTCCTGAGTTTTTAAATAGGTAGTGCGCAATGTATGTGGGTTTTTTCGTACGCATACGGGGATGCCCGCTCAGGCGCCGCGCCGCCGGAGGGTGACCCGCCGAATGGTAATTGTTGCGCACTAAAAGAAATTAATAAGTAGATACTTATCGATTCCAGAAGAGTAAACCATTAAAACATTTTATTGTAACTACAAATCAATAAAGTTCAAAAAAAAAAAAGATCAGGAGAAGTTCGAAAACGTTAAAAAATATATCGGTTGTATGACAAAAAAAAGTGTTATTGTCTTTTTGTCGATGGTTAGCCCTTCGACTTTGCCGTTTCCTAGCTTTAAAGTGAAATTCCATTCGCCACAAGGTTTCGGGGGTTAAAATGTCTGGTGAAAGACCGACCATCCCTTTTCTTGGCACATGTTTGGTCTAATTTTAAAACCGGCATCGGTCACCCTAACCTCTTTATTTCAATCTTTTTATTCAGATCCAATAAAGAAAAGTTATTTTTAATAATATTGTCAACTGAATTTATGCCCCCACAGCAATTGTCAGAACCCGAACTACTAGCCATGACAGTAGAATAATAGTATATAAATAAAAATATAAAACACTAAACAATATTACGTACACTAAACTCACGAGTTTAAATGCAGCTAATTAACAAGCGTCAACGAACCGAACAAAACAAAAATAAATTCACGGCTCATCTGGAGTATAATAAATACAGAATAATACTTATAATAGTAGTATGTAATATTCGGTCTAAAAAACGATTTACCTCCCACTTTGTCTACACAAGCTGAATTTTTCAGGACCTATAATAAATGTGTTGCATCAGCAAGCTTGAAGGCGAAGAGGCTGGACATATTTAATTAGGGCGTAAACCCATGACGTCTCTCATTGTTTATTGTGATACGTTTGTTAGTTTATAAGCAAAAAATATGGGATTCGCTCTATTACCTTGTCAAGACATAAGCGAAACTTTTATAAAGAATATTTTTTTTTCATTTAGGCCTTCCCTTTTTGTTAATTGAGTGTTATATTTAAAAATAACTATTTTTTAATTAAATTTTTGCACGGTTGAAACCGAGATATTTACATTTAAATTTTTTTCCGGCCATATGGGCTAATGCAAATTATTTTTTTTGAATAATTATCCAAAAATACTTCCTACAAAGACCTTATTGTGCATTGGACCAAAAAATAAGTATTTTTTCCTCTATACGATGGTACCAATATCCCGATTTTTGATAATAATGTTCTTTTGTGGAGTCTAATTTTGTATTACCTCCGGAATAAGGGTTATCATGTACTAGTATGTATCATGTACTTTCATCCCTGAAAAAAATCAGCTTGTGACACCATACTATATACGCAAGAATTGCAAATTATCACTAAATTAAGCTACAAAGTGCGGATCTAAATTACGAACATTCCCGACCGTTTTGCATGACGAAAATGCATTTAACAAGGGCGCCGAACACTAGCGCACGGCAGATTTAGACTAGTTGTGGTTGCGGACGGAGGCCGCCGTTGGACGCTCTGCGTTTTGATCGTCGCCGTCGTGCCTCGATTTCGCTCTTATAAATAATGTATTCTGCGGCCAGTGGAGATTCAAAAATATGTAAATTCGCAAATTATAGTTAGTTTATGTTAAATTGTATGTAGGGAAGATTTTGCCGTTTTTTCCGTTTACTTTCGCAGGCAGTGCGCGCACGGGCGCACTTATTGAGAAGCCGCCCCTGATCAAGACATAAACATAAAATTATTATAATTTTACGTATCCAAAATCATGTCATAATACATTTTGTATTCACATGAAAGCAAACGTCAAACTTGCAAGACAAGCAAGACAGGTATTTAACTAATATTCATTAAGCGTTGCTATGGAAATGCGTTTATATGCTTTGTTGTAATTAAATAGGCAGCTAATTTTGAAGTATTTGTGACAAGTAATGTCAGAATAAATAAAATAATTTTACTTAAAATTAGACTATTGATGCTAAAATGTACTAGATTAATCTTGTAGACTGCATCGCTGTAAAACTTTAACCCAATTTATTATACTTTATCCTTATTCTGTGACTAAATAACTGCAAATTTAGCACTTAAAATCAGGGAACGGGAAAACTTTTCCCGCTCCCTAATTAGAGACCGGGAAAATTTTTCCCGTGCCCAGACCGAAAAGACTTACTTTCTTTGCTCTACAGAGACGTCGAAAATGATAGTTTTCAGAGAGGTGTTATGAAAATATCATTACATGTTGATAGGTATGCTTTCATAATTCATTATCCAGCAAGAATACACAATACGATCGTAACCAGTTAATATATTGCTTAAATGCTTACTATTATTATATATAAGGTTAATGTACATAAACTATGAAGTATAATAATCTATTGTGTTATTTCCTACCTATTAACATAAATACAATAACTTACAAATTTTGGGTTTTCTCTCCACTATTCTTTTTGAATTTGTTATATAGAGCCTCTAAGGCTCTGGCTCCAGTATGTAAACAGCACAAGTGCTAGTTTAGTGAGGGAAAACTCAAAAATTTGTAAGTAAAAACATGAATCCTCCCCCAACAATATAGAACATATCTATAAATACAATAATTATGTCCGATTGCAATGATCCCTTTACAAATGCCGTAGCACTTTACGGGGACCAAATGAAAATGACGCACCTCGTGCATCACCGGATTAAATCGGGAGCCAATATATACTGAAATGGTGCATCACCGGGCCCAAGGGGCTAGACACGATCTGAAGATGATTATCCAAATAAGACTTGATTACATCTTACTGTCTTAATAACAAATATATCATATTAGAAGATGGCCGACAATGATAAGTGTTCGAAATGTTTACGTCGGTTTTTGTCAAATTCCAGCTCAATCCAGTGCAGTTTGTGTGAGTTATGGTGTCGCAGGGGATGTACGGGCCTTACCACTCCAAGTTTCAATAAATATGTTGCTTCGGCACGTAAAAATAATACTCATGATTGGGTTTGTAATAATTGTGAAGCCGTAAAAGTCGTGCATCCGAACAGGCAGCAACGTTGCCGGTTCTTCCATCGGCTCGCCATCGGACCGCGGGCGCGGTTGCAATAGATCGCAAGTGTCACAAACCTCATCTACACATGACGCCGGGACAGCAGATTATTCCAACCAGATATTTTTAATTCTATTGACGACCAAAACACCAAATTAACTTGTCTTTTGGAGGAAATTAAGGAACTAAAATTCAAAAATATATCTGAGGATGATATTGTTCTGCAGGATGAAGTTGAATCTCTCAAAAGTGAAATTCAGAGTTTAAAGTTTAAGGATCAGCATAATCAACACCCTGATGCTGAAGTGGGTGATGTAAGCTCAGTAGGTATTTTAAGCGAAATTCAGGATCGTAATAATCGTTCTAAGAACGTAATTCTATATAACATTCCTGAGTCAACTGCAACTGACTCTTGGGCTCGCGTGGAATATGATAAGCCTCTGAGGTGCTATCCAAGATTAATGTTAACTGTCAAATCTTTAAGGTGTATCGAATTGGAAAAATCAATAAAGACAACCCTAGACCTGTAAAGCTAGTACTTTTTGAAAACTCAATTGCCTCATTCTGCCTTAAAAATCGTAAATTGCTTACAGATAGTAATATTAAAATAAGAGCTGACTTAACACCTTTACAGCGCACCCAGCTAAAGAAAGCTCATGAGGAACTGACTTCTCGTTCTGTCACTGAACGTAACCTCTGTGTTCTGTCACTGAACGTAACCTCTGTATTCAATACGTTAATGGATAGCAAAAGTTGTTGAGCAAAAACAAAAGAATAAATACAGTAAAAAAAACTAGTTATTTACTTCCAGAATGCTGGCGGCATAAGAACTAAGCTGGGTGAATTTGCAGGCAATGTGATTGTTTCTAGTTACGATGTTATAATTTTCGTGGAGACTTGGCTGAATGATAGTTTCAATGTATGTGAGTTGGACTTAAATGACTTTAATGTTTATAGGCAGGATCGAAGTCAAACTAAAACTGGGAAAAGCAGAGGGGGTGGTACTCTCATTGCTGTACGCCAGGGTATAAATTCTAGCTTGATAGCTAAATATGACTGATGTGGAGGGTGTTTTTGTTAACATATCATGTGGTTTTTAAAAGTATGTCCTTGGAGCAGTTTATATTCCTCCGGCTTCACCCTCTGCAGCATATGAATTTTCATCATTTGCTGCCGACCTGTTTCCTGGTTACTTGGTTTGCGAGTTTCTTCTGTGTGGCGACTTCAATTTGCCAGGTATAGTTTGGGCCAACTCTGATGACGGTCTGATGCTCCAAGGTACAGGTGTGACCGCTTCAGCCAATTTGCTGCATGCCTGCAGTAATTATTTGTGTTTGAAACAAGTCAGTTGTGTGACCAATAACTATGGTGACTTTCTAGACTTAATTTTTTCTCATTCAGCCCACAAAAAATTTTCTGAAGCCTCTGAAAAACTATTGGATGTTACAGACCGTCATCTTTCTTATGAAATAATTCTTCCTGGTCTCAAATACGATGTATTTTACTATAATTATAAAAATTGTGATTTTTACGGTTTAAATAATTTCTTAGCTAGTGTTCCTTGGGAACATGAACTTGATTGTAATGATGTGAATAAGTGTATAGAATCTTTACAATCTTTTTT
>JAEQML010070869.1:0-16492 GCA_016904865.1 Pissodes strobi | reverse complement strand
ACATAATTAATGAAACGGTAAGGAACGGTAATTGAGACAATAGAAGGTCATCATCCACTTAGAGTCCTTAGTAATAAATTTGAAAACAAAATTAAACAAGGGTAGAGCCTACTTTTATCTAGTAAATTTCTGCAGACTTGGAATTCACCGGTGTTTCCTGTGAAGGTACGTTTCCATTATGTGGTCGTATCATCTCGACAAAAGGCCTCCAGGAATTTTGTCCCACACAAGGTCCCTTCTTTCTATAGGGAGGGTAACCACACTATCAGTAGACAATACGGCCGATAATTCAACGATAATTTCATATTTCAAAAGTGATCGTTTTTATCCTGTCCCAATGCTTCGAGCATCCAGACGAGAAGGCCAAGGAACCCGCCCTTTCCAAAAAGAATATCTACGACATCCGATAAGACGGCGCTCCAAACGGAGTCATCGTTTCGAGCAACTCGGAACTGCATTCACCGGTACCGGTAGGTTGCACTCCGAAGTGAGGTAACGAAACTATTGGCATCACAAATCGACCAGTAATGAAGAAATCGCACTACTGGATATTGTAGCATTTACAACGCTACAAATGTTGTTTTGCTACCAATAACAGTTTAAAGTGTTTTATCAATATGGCACTGCGACTCGAAGTGTCCCTGGGATATTACGAAATTTTTCCATTGAATTATTGTAAATTAATGATTCTATTATAGAAATACCACTTGGTACTTGATCTTGAATGGTGAATTTTATGCTTATTATCTATCCACGTTTTACAATAACATTCAGTAGACATTCAACAAATGTTTATATTAAAGAGATAGTACCTTAACGACAAACGTTCTCTGGTAACAAGTTTAAACCTTCTCTGTTCGTTCAGTCTACTGTACCTTTACGGGAACGACTCTAGATGTCTTAACCTGGTATTAGGTATACCAGGTTCAGTCAATTGCACCTCTACGGGCAGCAACTGAATACGGAATGGTCCCTCCCCCAAAATAAGTCAGTTTAAAATAAAAGTCCATTATCTAAATTCAAACCAGCTTAAATACTTCAAAGTATAGTAAACTAAAGTATATTAACCTAAATCTTAAATCAACGTTTCAACCCAGGTCTAAAAGGGATCTGCTAGCCGTCCCCTAACAAGGGGACATGCGCATCACGCTCTTCTGATTGTTACACTATTCTGTTGTCAATGGACATTTGTATTATTTAAAGCGAGTTTATATTCGCTATCACCATCTGAGCTACGCCACCTTAAAGAGCACAGGGTCAATGAGGCAACCGCTTTTCCCTGTGACATAATACACACTGAATTTGTCATTTTTGGTACCATTAGAGTTAATATAGCAGCAATGAACTAGACAATTTTTTAGAATATTAATAAAATGGCAGGGACAGAAAAAAATATTCCACTTCGACCCTGAACCGAAGTACTGGGACTATACAAAGAGCCAAAACTATACCATATTTAGGCCGTAGTAACTCATACTGAGCCAACACAAAAAATTACATTTAATCCTTCTTTGTTTGGCTAATAGAAAGTAGATCGGCATTTTTAAGCCGATTTGTTTTGAGAGATGAGGCCGTTCATTCCTTAATCGATTTAGTGATCAATGATAGCGTGCATTGTGCTCGCATTGTAATATTTTGTAAACGCATTGTAAAACATTTGATTGCAACAGTAGTCGGTATGTTTGTTACTAAATCTAAAAGAGTCCAGATGTCGGTTTATAAAATTTAATCCATCTGATGCTTTAAAAAACACTTTGGACAGTAGTATGCGTCCCTAAACATCTTGAAAAATATATCACTCTATCTAGCTAAAGTTATCCAGATTACGTGAGGGTTTTATGTGTGAATGTGTGGTGCTTGTTGTAGATATTATAAGTGGCCGATTTGCACTGTTTTCTAGATATGTCGTTCTGTTTTTGTATCCAGTAATGTCAGAACTGGTCTGTTGTGTAGTATAGTTATGTCACTGTGTTTGATTATATACTATCCGCTGTGCAATTAAAATATAAAATTTCTGTTGCATCTTGCATGTGCAATTATTTCCTGCGGTTTATAGCATTGCCTGCATAGGTTATTTTTATCTATGTTTCTTCCTAATATATTTTGAGTAGTTCTTGGTTGCTATTACCTGGACCTGCCTTATCTGTAGTCACTTGTATGTATCTTGTCTTCATTATCTATAATGTAGGTATGCTTTTTTGCAATTTCATCCGTGATCATGGTTTTATTTAGTCCTGTGGTAGTTGCAGCCGCTGTGGTGTATATCCCTTGTCTACTTGTGTGACTGCTCTGTATAAGTTAGTATGTTTGTTCGGGATGGATTTTCTGCTGTGTATTTATATTGTGCTTATTGTTTATACTTCCTCTATGTATTTTGTTGTTAAGAGTTTCTGTATCTCTTTCGTCTTTCCATTTGCATAAGATAATAATATAATGCATTTACTATATCTGAATTTCAGTTCAATATATGCTACAATTTCTCCTATTATTTTTAGTACTCCTCTCTTTTGCGCATGTATTAATGAATATATTTTGATGTCATTCATGAAGGGACGGAAATTAATTTTGTATTCTTCTTTGTTCGGGTGTTTGATCTTAAAACTGTATTTTGTGTTATTGAATATATTGGAGTGGGTTCAGGCAGATGCATATATATAATGCGTTTAGTATATCTCCTTGAAATATTTCTCTCTTAATGGGTGTGGGCTTTTATTTTTCTTCTCATGTTGTTAAATTTATGTTTGTTCTCCAATTGTTCTTGACAGTTGACGGAACATTTCTTATATTTGGAGGCAATTTGTAAATTCGTAATATTTTCTTCAGCCATGAATGTAGCACCTCAGCGTTGTAATCCACGTAACATGTTCGTAGGTTTCATTGTTATTTTTTTATTTGCTTTACTATCACAGAGTCCAGAGTCTATTGTTAACTGTTTCGTACATTCTTGTCCCTTTCCAGCAACCCTTTTGCTCTTCCGAAATTACATTGTATTTTTGAGTGTTGATCTCTTTTCTTGCATATTGCTGATGCTATTATTTTACACAGTATGTACAAACTAGTTATTGGTCGGAATTTTACTAGATCTTCGGTGTTATGGTTTTTGATTTTATATATGTTATCCCTCCTGTTAGGCGTTGTGGTAACAATTGCCAATTTTCTATTATTAGGTATGTTTATTTGAATAGTTAAGTAGGTGTATATCGATGTGAACTGTTTATACCAAAAGTTCTGTATTTAATCTGTTATGTGTGTTTTTATAATGTTTGTCAGTTATTCTGTATGAATTTTGACCATATCCCTTCCTAGAACTCGGCAATCTCTCCTGTAGTTGGTGGTATTACTTTAATTTATCTCGTTGCTGTTATTTTTTTTAGAAAACAGCTTTTTGTTGCGGTTGAAGAGAGCGTTTTCTGTCGCTGAATCCCTTGTATTTGTATAGGCGTACTGCGTATACTGTTAGTTTTTGTTTGAATGTATTCAAAGTTTTTATAATTGTTTGCTCAATATTTTTTGTTATATTTTTAATGTGTTTTAATATTTTCTTTAATTCGTTTCCATTTATATACTACGTTAGACATCCTGTCGCTGCTCTCCGATTTATTATAAGTTTTGTTTCCAATTCTCTTTTGCCACTTAAGTGTTTCTGTTTTTTTTTTGATTTTTCGTTTTTGTGTTCTGAACTTTTGCTCTTGTTACATATTAATACTGCCGAGACTGCTGCATATATTATTGCATATCTAGGCATCTCGCAAAAATTTCTTTGCTTATCGTGCTTATTAACATTTTTGTATTTTTCATAATATCAGATTTTAAAACTTGTTTTCATTTTTCTTTTTAGTTTGTTTTATGATCTTGAGTATGTTTTAAAGTTAGTTGTTTGTGAACTTTATTTGATGTTGTTTCGGAGGGTAATTTTGAGGTACTGTTCGTAATGAGGGTGATTGTTCCAGCCATTCTATTGTTTCTGTGAAACATGGTTGCTCTTGGTCGTTTGTATGTTTGTTTTGTTTCATCCATATCTCACAAAGTCTTTAAAACTCCTTCTTTGATTTTATATATTTCGTGTGTCGTTAGTTTTATTGTTTTTTAGAACACGGTTCTGATCTATCGATAGGTGTTCTGTAGCAACGTTAGCCAGATTGGGACATTGCGTAGTGAAAAGTCTGTTCACTTCCATTCGACATCCCGAGACTATAGTCTCAAGCTTTGTTCCAATGTAAAAACAACGTATGATAGTGTGGTTCATTTCATTATTCCTTAACCTGTCCTCATAGTAATTTTCTTCTTCATGCTACATGTGTGAGGTCTCTTGATGATTCTTTTCTAGTTCAACGGTATCTTTCAATTATGACGTGAGTAGTTCAAAACGTCACGCTGAATGATTGAGAATCGGTAGTAGGCAAAGTGCCTTGGTATGCTTTATTTTGTTATTGTTGTCTCTAATAGTTATTTATGTACCAAGGGTATTAAGTAGATGTTTATGCCCTGAGGGCGACAATGTTACAAACCCGAGGGCCTCTGGCCAGAGGGTCTATAAGTCGCCCGACGGCGTACACATCTATTAATACTCGTGGTGCATACAAACTCTTATGTCATACTAGTTCGTTATTGCATTCACAGTATGTAATTATTTAAAAAGATAGGAATTCAATTCAATTATTTGAGTCCATAAAATGTACTTTATGCCCGCACGGGCCATAAAGTGGACTTTATGCCCACACGGGCATAAAGTAATTCATTATGTAAATGGTATCTAAGGTATAAAAACACAATAATGTACTGTTATGATATAAAATATAATAAGTTCTCTGCTGTATATGTCAGGTGACCGTAGATGTTATGGTTATGCATTCCAGAGAGACCAAAAAATATCTCTTGCTCCATGTGTGATTATTTTTTCATAAAAGCACGGTAACTTTCGATGTAATGCATTCTATTATCAGCGATTAGCGTTGGATTCTGAAGCTCTGACTATATTTTCTTTCTGTGTGTAGTATGATTATTATATATATGATTATAACTCTTCTTCGGTTGGTGCGGATTTTCGCTAAGCAGGCCACCATATTTCTAGGGCACTTACTGGAATTCTTAGCTGATTATGCGGGCAGTCCCAAAAATCGTTGCTTTCTGCAGGGGTATAATGTTATGCTCACCAGGTATATCCCCAATAATCTCCACACATCACTTCGAAATTGCCCCAGTGAGTGGCACATATTATTATTAGACTTATTTTCGTCTTTGTTTTCCACATTCCCTGAATCTCCATGACCAAATCTAAATCAAAAATGAAACCCTACATTATTTTATCTTTTATTATAAGGTCTGGCTTATTCACAGGAATGTATCTGTCCGATTGAACTTGCGTATGCCAGACTCAGGGATTTCTACCACTGGCTCTGGTTTATGATGGTACCATCTTTTTCTACGTCAAAGTGTTTAGAAACCTTCCAATGCGACTCCATTATGTTTGCATGTATTGGACATGCCGATATAATATATTGCACTCTTTCTTGATTTGTTTTGCATAACCTGTCCTTATCATCCATAGTTGTTCTTAAAATCTATATATTTTGGGACTATATAGCTATATTCTGAGCAGATGTAATTACCGCCTCTGTTTCATTGGTTTTGGGTGCTTCCTTTCCACCTTTCTCTGTTGGTATTTTCCCTAATAACCATTCAATATTGTGCTTTTCTCGCAAATAAAGTAGATTTTTAAGAAGGTCTTTTTTTGATTTTTATATAAAAGTCATTTCCTGCATCCGTTATTTCAAATAATGAATCCATATTCGCAAAGCCTCTGCCTGCTTCCTCTCTGGATACAGCCTATCTGTATCTGTTCTAGGGTGCAACATCTCATGTATAGTCAGTAGCTTTCATGTTCTTATATCTAGTCTCCTTACCGCTTCTATTATCAATTTTATTACTCCCACACTCGCTCCCACACTATATTTTACCATACTGGGATCGTCAATCTTAAGATCGCTATCGACTTCTAAGCGTTCAGTTCCCTTTTTAGAATCAGTCTAATCCTTTTAAAATACAACCTTCTTATTTTGGTTTTCATCCCAGCATCCTCGATTACATAATGTTCGTCTACCCCCAAGCACTTATATACTTCGTCTTGATCTAAGGATGTTATGGCTTCCTGGTCGTCCAATTGAATAATTTTTGTTTTTTTTTTTAGTTTTCCTTTCACTAGTGAAGCTTTGCCACATTTGTTAAGGCCATGTTCCATATTTATACCTTAGCCAAATTGCTATACAGTTTTTAACAGAGTTTCCAACTTTTTATCATTTTTTGCTATCAACTTTAAGCCATCAATTATCAATGATTTGCTGTGACATTACTACCTCGTATTCAGCTCATTTAGCTGTGTACTGAGAGGGATTATTATTATTAGCTGTGGACTGAGAGGAATTATTACTATTATTATGATTTAGCCTTACGGCATTCGCACTCACTCTAATGAGAACATTCACTTATCCCAGATATCCCGGATATCAAAAGGATTAAGCGCTGTTGCGAGAAGTGCTCTTTCTGCATCAAATTCAAGAGATGTTCGCTCAATCGAAGTTCCTTGATGTTTATAAGCAGGTTCTTTGGAATTAGTCCTGTTGATGACACAGTGATTGGCACCGTTCTTACTCTCTCCATTACCCACTATTGCCCGATTTTTTCTTGTAAATCTCGATAATAATTATTATTATTATTATTATTATTATTATTATTATTATTATTATTATTATTATTATTATTATTATTATTATTATTATTATTATTATTATTATTATTATTCTTATTATTATTATTATTATTATTATTATTATTATTATTATTATTATTATTATTATTACCTAAATATTCTAGTATAAAAAATAACACTCAGTCTAAACTTTGAACTTGATACTTGATCTAGAAAAATAATTATTATGCTTATTACTCAAACATGTTTTGAAAACATTCAGTATACATTCAACAAAATTTAGCATAAAAGAGAGCGCAAGCCGAGTAAACGACAAATTGGTTCAGTTTGTAGTACCTTTACATCAAACACTTACTGGCAACAAATTCACCCCACCCTTCATCTAGAGCTAGTTTGTACCTTTACGGGAAATGCCTCAATTAACTTCTTCTTAAAAGACGTCACTTAAAAATAACAAAATCAGTTAATTAAAATCAAATCAAATTAAATACGCCAATAGAAAGTAAACAAAGTAAATCGCTTAAATCTAACGTAACTTAAAAGTGGTTTCAAGGAAACCTCAAATTACTTCAAGGAAACCTCAAATTCCCTCAAGGAAACCGAATAGGTCGCGTCTAATCAGTCTTCGAGGAATAATCATGCGTTTCACACCCTTTTGATATTTCATACAAAACCTGATCATCAATAGACGTACATTTGTTATAATAACTAGCAAGTTATCATTCTTATAATCACCACTGAGCTACGCAACCTAAAAGAGATCAGAGAATTACTACAAGCAAATATTATCTGTGATATTAGTATTATTATTAATATAATTAATAATATTATTATTATTATTTAATTAAGAAAATTCACTTAATCCTAGATGCATTAAGGATCCGAGGGACTAAGCTCTGCTGGAACCCTTTCCGTATTATGGAGTCCAGGATGGTATTCCGATTTTGGGTGGTTCCGATGAACTTCCGAATAATTCTTGTGGTCAAAGCATGGCAGCTTTCTTAATAAGCTTTTTGAGGTTTTGTTCCAGCCCTAACTTCTCAATATTTCTTGGCAGGCTTTTCGACACAGCTGCAGTTGATGAAATTATTATTATTGACATTGTTTTGATTTGATGCAATTGCCACTGCCTCTTCATTCTCACCAAGAACTCTCGGTACTTGGAAATCTTTCCAGCGTTATTTTTGGGCAGATATTGGATACTGGGTACTGACACTTCTAAAACGATTGCAGCCATGGAGTTCCGAGGGTGATATCTGGTCTATTATGCATCACCGTCTGGTCAACTAAAATTGTACGATCCCGCAGAGTCGGAAGACACAGATTTCCAGAACTCTTTAAGCTTTATGTTATATATTGGCAACATTGTCATGCCTATTCTCATATTGCGTTGCAGAGAAAAGTTGGCATCTTGCAGTAACGTTTTGTTGTTTTTTATCCATATATGCTCTTATCGCCCTATATTTGAAAATCTTTGAAGATGTATTTCAGGTAGCTTATTGTTGAAGCCAGTTGATTTTGAATCGTCAATAAAAAGCCTTCTGTTTTTGGGAACAATTTTCCTGAGGCAAGCAAATAGTTTGACGCACATTTGTCGGCATGTTCCTGCATAACCTCATTCGAATGCCTCTTATGAAACTGCTTTTTTCCCCCGTCTGTGTAACTTTTGCGATTTTGTTAGAAAATAATTTTTCAAATTAGTGATATGATGGTACAATCCATAACCTCTTTGAATGTCTCTTATGAAGCTGCTTTTTTCCGCTATCTGTATTATATGATGTTCCAACAATTTGGCGATGTTCGTTAGTCCTCTCCCTCCGTCCTGTCGAGGAAAAAGTTGTGCTTTCTACGGCGCTTTTAGGATGTGGTTTGCGCTGTTACCAAGTTTCTTAATTTGTCCTGCAATTTGATGGTGAGAGCTATCAACTCCAGACTGCACCTGGATTTCTTTTGAAAATCTTCAACAATCTGTAACATTTAATTCAGCAGCTTCTCTGTGGTTCCCATTAGCTTTAGATCATCTGTATAGAGTAAGTGTCGTCTTATCAGTTTCTGTGATATTACATTCATATTTGATAGAGTTCAGTATGTTAGACAGGAATCTTAGAGCAAGACAAAACCATAGTTGACTCTAGAAGATCTCTGAGAGATTCCACTTCTGATGTTGCTAATCTCGGCCTTATTATTTTTGTTATTATTATTATTATTGTTAATGAATTCGCAACATAAACTTGAAATTCTGGCAGCTTGATTTGCTCTAACCCATTGATTTGGTCCTTCATTTCCATTAGAGTATCCGAATCACTTGTATATAAAAATTGGTAGGACAAAAAGCTATTTCTAGTGGCAATATGCATAAAGGCTTTGTATAAATCCAACTTCGCTAGCAACACAACAAATAAAAATTTTCTTCTAGCAGTACCTACTTTGAAACACTTGATGCCCCTATTGTTTGTTCGGTTGCAATTAAAACAAAAGTGAAAACAATAGAGCGAGTGGAATCGACCAAGAATGAGCAAAAATGACGATAGCATCTTGAGGAATGCATTGTCGCGTTCTAGTTTATTACCATATTGTACTACTAAGAGCGTACGTATGTACATAGAAAACTAGACGCACACAATTTCTATATGTCCGCAAATGCAGATCCCTTATTTTCCTTAAATCGTGTTTTTAGCTTTATTTTTAAGTCATAAATTAATGACCAATGTTTTTGAATGCGGATATTCTGAGTATACGAATTTAAATGTTGAATTGCATTGTATTAAAATAAAAAATTCACTCAGTAGCATGATATAATATATTTTATGAGTAGTGAAAATGTATTGTATTCAGAACCTTGTTCATTTTTAGCCACTGAGAACTTTTCTGTAGATATTACCTAAGCTTGGAGCTTTGGAACTAAAAATTAGCTACAACAAAAGAAAATACTACTAGATTTTTTTGCTACAACGCAGTTTTATCCACAAGAAGAGGCACAATTTTTATACTCGACTCGACGCGCTTTTCGCTAACCATGACATAAAAATTTCCTATGTGTGGGTCCAGGCAATAAAACAGTTAAAATGTAATAGTTCTTTTTGTATTTTATGGAACATTTTCTCTGTTTTGTTAACTTTTCTACTGCCGAAGAAGAGTTCCCTGCTATATAGATAATGTCTTATGTGGCACCTATATTTAAAAGTGAGGAAGAATCACAAACTGATCATTATCGAGCTGTTTCTAAAAGCTCACTAATTGCAAAAATTGCTGCTTTATTATCTATTCCAAAATTAATCCTTCATTTCAGAACATCCATGCAGATCAACATGGCGCTGAGAGGTATATACTTATTAGTCTAAACAATTCCATGAAAAGCTTGCGTCAGGTAGATTCAATTTATATGAATTTTCGAAAGGCTTTTGATAACGTCAACCATAAATTATTAATTAAAAGTTGGAAGTAAATGGAACTTGCTAAAATGATTTTAGAGATATCCATCTGGTAGCAGGAAAATTATTATTCAAAGAAAGTTTTAGTCACATCTGTGGTTTGGCAGGCTCTCATCAGGCACCAGTGCATTTTAGTCATTTTGTTCATACCACTTCAAATTATATTTGATTGAGACTTTAAAAAGTTATGGTATACAGGTGTTCTAAAACATATGGAATGTACAGCAAGATTTGGATGGATTGGGCGAGTGGAATATAATGAATAAAACAGAAGGAGCTCAATATTAGTAAATATAAGGTGATGCCAATTTTATAATAGAAAAATGATCATAATATAATATTAACAAAATAGATGAAACTTAATTGCAAATGCTGAATATTATAAAAGATTTTAAAGCTTGCTTTAACAGGATTTTAAAATTTAATACTCACATACTAATAGGGCATTAATGTTACTAGGCTCATTAAGAAGATCATTAAATTGAATGTGTTATGGTATGTCAGATCTGTGTTTTTTATGGCAGTGGCGCGCACACACACACAAAAGGGAGATCCTTTGGCTCTCGACGAGCGCGAGTGGTGTGTGAGAAGATGTTGATTGGCGGGGTTCTTGAATAGGTTGTAATTAGGGGGAAACAGATGTCCTGGGAGTGAGTTCCACTGTGATGCAGTACGCCAGACAAATGAGTCCTTGTAAAGCAATGTTCTAAGTGTTTCCAGTTGTACAACGAACGGGTGCGCTCTGTCGCGACTGTCTGACAGGGGTTGCTGGGGTCAGGATGATGCGGGCCAAGTTCTGAGAACATCTGCCGTGAAAATATCTATAAAACCATGATACCTTGGCCACATGTTTGCGGTGTTTCAGACTATCTAGATCCCGGGTCAACTCCAGGTCGCCGACGAGATGCACAGCTATCTTCTGAATGGAATCAAGCATCTTTAGTGTATGCTTTTGTGCGGCACTCCAGATGTGTGAGCAATATTGTAAGCACGGTCTTATTTGCGCTTTACAGAATAAGAGCAGCTGCGATGCTAATATTCTGATGTTAGCAACGTGATCATGCCAACCGAGACACCCAGTAGTCCGTAATGACGTCAGGGCCAGCGTATTGGTTTTCTGGGTAAACGTGGCTGCTTTGGTTTTTTCTGTATTAAACTGGACCAAGTTACTGTCGCCCCAATTTCGAACTTTCTCCAGATCTTGATTAATTGTTGTGATCTGTCCCGGTGTGCGGTGATATGTCTCAGTGGCTTGTAAAGGTTGCTCTAATCTAAATTGCCAGACAAGGGCACTAGCATCTACAAAACTGTTAACAATCCTGTTTACAGTAACAATAATCCTATTGGTTTCGATCAGCATTTGATCTATATAGATGAGGAACAGACTAGTGAAGGTATGGCGCCCTGAGGCACTCTCGCATTAATGGTAGCCATCAACTGCAACGTGCAGAGAACGGTTCTTAAGAAAACGGGCAAGCCAGCTACAGAGAGACGTTGGCAGCTCGAATGACGACAGTTTGTTGAGCAATCCGTCATATGCTTTCGAAATATCCAACGCAATCGCTGGAGATTCTCCGTAGTTCTTAATTGTCCTACTCCATATATGAGTGACATAAACCAATATATCTCCTGTCGATCTCTGTTTGCGGAAGCCATATTGGTTATCGCTAGTTGTTCTGTTAGTCTCGAGGTACTTGAGTAGTCGCTGATTGACTACACGTTTCATGACTTTGGAGACTACTGGAAGGAAGGGGCAATTGGGCGATAGATTGACGGCGTCGCGTCGTTTTCTTGCCTTTTTTGGAACAGGTTGTACTCGAGCGAGTTTCCAAAAAGATGGGTGAATCTCTTTTCGGTAAGACAGAGAAATGAATCTGGCAAAAGTGGGTGTTAGTTTTTTATGGCAGTTCTTTAACACGATGGCAGGTATTCCGTCCGGTCCTAATTGAGGTCCGTTGAGGATTTTACGAATATCACGGTTGTGAAACTTAAGCTCTGTCATGGTTGTTGATATTGGATATGGTGGGAAGAGCCTTGACTTAAGGGACGTTTAAGGTAGAGTGCGATGAACACATTTCGTCGAGCATGGTTCAGACCAACTGTAATTGTGTGCTGGTCAGGATTTGAGGTTAGAAGCTGATTCAGGAGTGCGGTGAATTTGCCTCTCTCTGGGATCCGAGTTGGTTCGTCTACCAGTTAAGTAAGCCAGCAGCTGATTGCAAATGCGTCAGGTTCTCTACCTTTGTTGCCTTATCCTGATTGAGTTAGTTGTAGAACAAATGTTCAAGATTGAACAAGTTTAGAAGTTTTTAAGATTCATAGGGATTAGCTTGACAAGAGTATGAGTTTGACGCGTATACATGCCTACTTTGAAAAATCGTCGAACTATCGACATTTCTATTCTATATAAAATTAATAACTCACAAATTAACTGCACTATATTACTAAAACAGATTTCCTTATATATTTGATTACACGCACTACGAGCGCTTACTCTATTTCATAAAACGAACTGCACAAAAGAGATTTTGTAATAATGCAAATAATATAAATAGTGATGAACAAGCAGAATTTCATGTTTCATTTTATTCATTTGAGAAAAAATTGTAAGGTTTTTTAAACTTTCCACGTTTTATTCAATGTGTTTTTAATTTTGCATCTAGATTTTCTCAAATAATTAATTTTTATGATGTTTTGTTGTAAAATGAAACAAATATTCAACCGCTATATAAGTAACAAGTATCCTATTTCTAATTTTGAGTTGGTATCTCACTAATTTTGTTGCCTCGAGCAGCTAAAACTTTGGTTTATTAGCTTGGCTGTGTTCATATTCGTATGAAAGCCACCAGGTTTTTTATTACTGATGAAACCATTTTAATTTCCAACATTAACCATACTTACCCTTCTGCTTAGTTAACTAAAGCGCTTATTGACAATTGAGACTTTTGGAAATCATCTCTGTGGGCGTATGCGGTAAAACGATTTATGGGGCGCAATTTCAAGAATAAACGAACTAACGACAAATAAGTACACATATTTCTGAAATATGGTGGTTGCGGTTGATAATAAATCTAGGACAACTGAATAGGTAAAGTAGATTTATTTATTCTGTCAAGTAAATTATGAGTTTTCATTTATTATTATTTTTTATATTTCCACCGCTACTTATCAAATTATAAAATTCCAGACACATACAATCACTAATATACTACTACATAGTCGCGGCAACGTCGCAATGTCGGACGTCAAAGAAACCGGTGAAAGGTTAAAGTGCAAATATTGCAAGAAAACAATTCAAAAATTAAGTGCGAAATACATAATATGAGAATCGATGTACCATACGTTTTGTGCCTTAAGGCCGTTGGTAAGAACAATCTAGTGAAATGCTGTAACAACAAGAACAAACAGGTTAACGACTACAATGGCCAATCAACCTTATCAAGTAGCAATGCCAATGAAGCAGTTTTATTAGAGATGCAGAAATGTAAAGCTGAAATTTTGGATGAATTTTGTATGAGGGAGAAGGTTTTTTTGTCGTAGAATCGACGTTTTGGAGCAAATCTTTACATCTAATCAAGAAAAATTTAACGAAATACATGGAACCTCGGCAACATTGAGTGATCAACCAGCAGATAGGTTATCAGCTGATCGCGCATACAACAGTGAATTTAGCACGATCTCTCCATTTCTGCAAAGCCAAACGCCAAACATAGGTTGGATGAACAGGATGATCCTAACCTCAATCTCAATTTAAAACTAAAACAATCAAACCAGTTAGATAACTAATGAATGCGAACAACAATAGACGATTGCCGATTAGCTATTTAAATGCAGTACAGATAGATAAAATAAATACTGTCAATCTAAGTCAAGTTAACTCGGCTGTAAATGATGCATTGATACAAACTGGCAATTTTTCTTAGGCCACTACAAAAGAAGCACCTTTCATCCAGGTGATACGCAAACTACGAACCTACCGAGGATCGGCAAAAAACCAAAATAACCTGTTACCGGCGGCTGAAAGAAAAATGTGGCTGTATGTTGGAGAAACAACTAATTCAGTAAGGAAGGAAACTGTTGAATCATATACTAAGAGCAAAATAACAATCGACAATGGCAGTGATCTTGTCGAACAATTGAGGACGATTGGTAATACTCATTCATTCAAGATTGGTGTCACCCCTAATATTTATATAGATATTAAAAAATGCGAATTTTGGCCGTCCAGGATTACAGTACAGAGATAAACCTACGAATTAGAAGACTTGAGAAATAAAATAGGGGTTACATGAGAAATATAATGCAAGAATGGCTTCTAATGCAATAGCAGAATTTCAAGAAGGTTGGGAAGTTATCAAGCTGCACAGGGATAGCAATCTAAAAACTTTGATCTTACAGCATTTTTCTGCCCTTTGCGAATAAAATGTAAGATGTAGTGTATTGCTTTTAAAATAATAAACTGTACATAATTTTCGAATAAAGTTAAAATGTGGTAACGGTCTTATCATTTTTGACTTCACGTTGATTCATTACGCCTGTGTACTAAATTCCAATAAAATATGATAAGCGCAAGCGGTTGCAGATATATTTAATCGTTTCCATACATATGACTAACCCTGTATACTGATAACTTTGATATAATGATTGCTTTATTAAACGACAAGTTCGTAACAAATCATACGCGTGAAATTTCAATGAATTCGTCGTCTTATTTAACTAGCTAGCGGCGATAATTAAATCTTGGAACGCACTTATTCAAGTCGATATTTATTTGAATCTTATATAAACCAAAAGCTATTCCATATACACTATAGGAAAAAAATGAGACCTAATTTATTGTCGTTTGTACCCAAGAGCAACAATGGTATAATAGCAACTCTCCGGGTACCCATTCCTTAATAGGTACCACCGCATTGTGGTGGCTTGGTGTGACTGGACAATGTTGACCATATTTTAAAATACACTTGGCTTCCATGGGGAAAAAAGAATAGCTAAAACGCAGCTCTTGCATTTAGAGTATAACTTAGGTCACCTAAAGTTTATACAGGGTTTAAACACACATTAAATTACCGATGTACGGGTTATTTATAAATTGTATCTATTTCACAAATGCTTGCCTCTTTACTTTTAGTAGGTACTGCTTCTGCAATGTTTATATCTTTTGAACTCTGTACGATATAGTAATAATACCATCATTTCTCAGCCATAGATATATGGAACTAAAACATTTTTTTTAGTTTTCAATCACTGTAGTGCATGCATATATGCATAGAGAAGAGAGGCAACTTTTAAACGTAATTGGTAAATGTACTATTTATTTTCCAACAGGTATTCATATATAATCAGTTTGCTAAACTACATTTCACTGTCTACGCTCTTTATTAGTTTTTTCTCCAATTCGGATTAATTGTAAAAAACATTGCCAATGGAATAAATATACTTTAACACTAGATTTCCTCTCCAGCCTTTTCCATCTGTAAATTATAATTTTAAATTGTCCGGGTTATATGAAAATCATTGCTCAGTATTAGCTATTTTTAAAGTATTCACCTATGGTAACTAAGACATATCTTTAAAAAAAAGGTTTTCGAGAGTTTACAAGTTACCCAATAATTGATTACGCACTAAATGAACACCCTGTATCTACACTGTTTCTGTATTGGAGCTTACGTTATTGACCGCACCAATTTATTTCCAGTCCTACAGGGTTAAGGAACCTTATAAGACCTCATGTCAGCGTATTAATTGATTATCATACAGGGTCGTTGGAATGTAGGCATAGCCCAGGCCTTCGTGATATTAATTGATAGAAAACGCTCGGGGACAGGCAGAAAACAGGTCCGAGTGGACGATAAACATTCGGGCAGGTTAAGCGACACATTGTATGGTCACACCAGTTGGGCACAATGCCCAGTCGTAATTCAGGTGATTTTATTATTAAGGACATCGACAGTGCCTTTTGGATGCAAACAATATGCACTAAATGAAGCTTCGATTTGTGGTCCGTAGCCAAACGAGATGGGAAATGAGGACTTTTTCACCTATTCTCTTACGTTATTTGCAATATGCTCAAAATACCAGTTTTGCTTTAGTTTTTATGCAAAAAATGCTTATTGCATAAAATGATTTAATAAAAATATGCAAAACGCAGAATAATAATAGTGGTTTCAAAACTGGATAAAACTAAAAAAAAAGCATTATTTACTGGTTAAAATTAATATCCTCTTGCTTCAGCCTTCTCTTAATTTAATGCAATAAGTAAGAAAAGAGATGTCGCTAGTCAAAAAATTCAATGACTATATTTCAAAAACATGTTAATGGAATTAGTAAGACCGAATTTTATGCATTTTGCATA
>JAEQML010070868.1:0-16493 GCA_016904865.1 Pissodes strobi | reverse complement strand
ATGTTCCTACTGAAATTCTAGATAATTTATATGCATGTTTGTTTTTTCTTAGAAGAAGAATCATCTGATAAGCATAGTAGTGATGATGACACAGAGGTTTCAAATGAAGTATGGGTAATAACTTCAGAACAAAAAGATTACTATACCAAACAATTTCAAAAGCTACAGGAGAATACTAGTGCATTGCTGGCTGGACCTGTAGCTAGAACATTCTTTGAAAGGTATGCCACCTTTTATATAACACCATACATTAATTCTGAAATATTTATCTGACTGTTGATGCACTTTGTTTTTTAAATATGTGTATATTATGTATAAATGTATATATATTTTTTTTATATACATATAATGAAACTTTTGGCATGGTCTTTGATTTACTGATTTTCTATTTTTACTCCAAAATATTTCTATGGAACATTTTGAGAGTTATTAAATTAGTTGACAAAAGTTGTGAATTTAAGATTTTCTAAAGGCTAGTATGAAATTTGCAGATCTCAGTTACCAGTTCATGAGTTGAAAAAGATATGGCAATTAGCGGACATTACAAAAGATGGTGCTCTTTCTTTGCAGGAATTTTTTACCGCCATGCACTTGGTAAGTAATAAACAGTTATTAAATTATTTAAAAAATTCCTGAAATATTTTTATGTAATCTATATTTCCGTGTTACTTTATGTGAGTGGAAACAGAAGATGGCAGACAGAGTGAAACATATAAAGTGCCTTCTTATGTGTTCTTTATTTGACCAACATCAATCTAATAACATCTTTGACCCATTCTGAACTGGATTTTATTGACCCATGTAGATCTAAAGGTTGAACCACATTTGTGCAGTTTTAAGAGTGTTCATATATGTGATGCAACTAATTTTTCTTTTCCGCAATAGGTGGTGCTTCGAAAGCACAAAATCCCCATTCCCGATGTATTGCCGCCCACGTTGAAGCCCAGAAACGATCCCCATGTGCCTCTCAGCCCTGACCAGGACCCAGAACCAATTGCGCCATCTCACCCGAAGGAGACGGCCAAAGAGTGGACCAAGTTCATAGATAGCCCTACAAGTTCAACAATGTCTTCGCCAGGTCAGTGTTTAGTTCATAAACATAAAAAAACTCAAATTTAAATATCTATTGTTTAAAGCCCAATATTGGTCGGGTTTGTTTCTGCTTATAGCTTGATGCATTTACTAAATAATATTTAATATATGAGTGTTTTAGTGTGCATACGCGGAGTCAGACAGCTCCTGCTTTTAAACAGTTTGCATTCGGAAAAAATAGGTTGATAGTAAAGTGAATGATGAATGATTGTGAAGAAAGAAGTATCCTGTTTCAAGCTGTGATGAAGATAAACTTAAATTCAGAGGCTGTGTGTGGGAAAAACAAAAAACAGAAAAATTTTCACATTCACTAAGTAACACGTTATTTTCTAAGCATATCAAAGAACAATTTATTGCCAGATATTTATTGGTATGCAAGGAATTTTTGTGTTATTTAGGATTAGTCCCATTGTTATTTTATCGCAAATGCAGGTTTTTATACCCATGATAAATATTACCTTTTTATACTCATGATAAATATTACCTTTGTATATGTATTGAATGTATTTTAGGCAGTGCCGTACTTTTATATTTTTATATTGCTCATCATTAATCGTCTGTATTATGACATATAATTTTCCACTGAACTGAGTAGGTGTATAAACAATTGTATGTTGTTATCTTTTTATATCTTTTTTATATTAACTGTAAAGTTGATCCTTGTTTTATCCTTTGTTGAATAAGTCCATAGTGCCTGATATAACTGTAAGTCTAATTTGCTCATAATAAATGTATTTACAAAGATCAACCTAGAAAAGGTGAACTATTTGGCTCTGCATGTGATTATTGTAAATTAGTTTACTGTAAGAAATGTGCGGGAATTAATACATCTGAGGCACAAACTTTGGCTTTAGTTGAGAGAAAGTTGCTCTTTTATTGTTGGGACTGCAAGGATAGTTTTAGAAACGAATGCAATGAAATATTGGAAAGGCTGCATGCAGAAAATAAAAAAATGCAAGAACTAATAACTTTTTTGGAAGATAATCATTAGGAAAGCAAAACGCATCTTGAGTTGCAAATTCAAGAACTGGAGAAGGTTATTGAGGCGAAAAATGCGGCAGTTTCAAGAATGAGGAGAAATACATTAGAAATTGAGGATGAGGTATTTGCAGCAGAACAAACTACCCAACAAACATTAAAAGAACAACATGATAAAATTGCAAATTTTACAAGACACAAAGCGCAAACTTCAAATTGAAAAAAAAAAACGAAAAAGATGAAATAGCACATAAAACAAGAAATATGGAAAATATATATTGAAATTAAAAAATAGCTTAAAAATACGGACCTATTGCACAAATAAAGAAAATGACGATAAGGATAAGAGTAAAAATGAAGTTGACAAA
The DNA here is from genome assembly GCA_016904865.1 of Pissodes strobi. NCBI lineage: Eukaryota > Metazoa > Arthropoda > Insecta > Coleoptera > Curculionidae > Pissodes > Pissodes strobi. The sequence goes on along the minus strand of JAEQML010070868.1, from coordinate 14,055 downwards.
AAGCTGTTAGAGGAAGTAAAGCAAAGAAATAAATATTTGGAGGAAAAAGTAATAGAGGATGAAAAGAAACTTAGAAATACTAATGAAGTGTCAGAAATTAATGCCAAGTTGGAAGAAAAAGAATACCTCATTGCGTTCCTTAGAGGAGAGGTTGACAGATTGAACCATGAACTATCCAGCAGGCAATCCCATTTTACGAAGCAGCGCCGAAAGACGCTGACACATGGAACAGGAAAAAAGGTTGTCAGATACATTAAGTGAAAGGCGAAATGAAGTTGTTAAACTAGGAAAAGAGATTCGGGAACTTACAGCTAATAACCAAACTCTGGAAAATAACATTACTGCTCATTTGGATAGATTTAACCAACTTTAAAAAGAACTGGAGGAACTTAATTCTATAAGTCGCAATATGATTGATTCTATCAAGACACTCGAGGCGAAAAATCATTCATGTTATGACGAAATTAAAAGTCTGAGGATGATGCTAAGGGACACGTTTATAAGCTATCCGGTGTCCATGCCTGAAGCAATATGTCAGAATGAATCTATCTAAACAGAAGCTCATTTAGATATTGATTTTGGGTTACCCTTTTTCAGTAACACTAATCAAGTGCCAGAAAACAATGTTATCAATGCTGAAAACATTGTACAGGACCACAGAAAGAAAATCTTAATTTTGTGTGATGAAGCTGGAAGAGGACTCAATCACTTGCTAAGTGATAAACTACACAAAGGCTACCAAGTTCAATGCTTAATTAAACCCAATGCAAGTTATATGGATGTGATAATATGTGTGATGTGGTAATAGCCAACCACAAGGTACTTCCCCATTATCTGAGTGAAGGTTTCAATCAACAGCAAGTGATCACTACATTAATTGACTTATTTGAAAATCCTCTGCAAATTATTAATGATACTCAATCCCTTTCAACAAATAATCAAAGTTTTTTAGAATCGACCATAACAATACCTATTTTTTCTTTAGAAATATTAAGAAAAGTACGTTGATATTACCTCATTTAACCTTTTGCTCAACAATTCTCTATTTAGCTAACAAAAATGAACTAAATAGGTTGCAAAAATTGCAAAATAGATCAATGCGATTAATTTTGGGTGAGAGAAGGGAAACCCCAATTAGGGAGATGCTTAATAGGTTAAAATGGCTCCCTATTGATAAGTTCTTAGAATATCAGACCCTAGTATTAATATATAAAATGAAAAATGGTTTTTCTCCAAATTATCTAAAGGATAAACTTAAAAAGAATGAGTCAGTGCACACATATTCTACTAGAAATAGAATTAATTTTTATATTACTAGGAAAAATATGAGAAGTACCGAAAAAAATGTATTTCATAAGGGACTGATATTGTATAATTCTCTACCACAGGTCATCAAGGGAACACTATCAGTAGCAGTGTTGAAAAGGCAATTGAGGGAATATATGCTGGGAGAGTGATTGGTTGTATCGGATTGTTAAAATAGTGAGGATTGATATTGCGGAATTGAAACTTTTTTTTTTTTTTATAAGCATAAGTTGTATTTTTTAAGGTAATACTTTGTACATTTGTATTGTATTGTATAATTAGTCCTTGGCTAAATAAATAAATAAATAAAAAAAGAGAAAAAAAACGTGGATTACCAAGGGTATTCGAGTATCGGCTAAAAACATTATATAAGAAAATTTAGCATGAATAATAATTTATTGATATCTTTTTACAATATCATTAGATTGGCTAAACAATTTTTTTTTATCTTTATAGAATAAATAATTCTGATAATGTGCAGAGAGAATCTTGGAGGATGGTGAATGTACTTAGGGGAAAAAGTAGCCAAAGTAATACTGTTGTTTCTGAGCTAACATCAAATGAGTTTTATTGTTCTTTAGCAAAAAATATCTCCAGTCATATTAATTCCAACAACGATCATCAATATTTTTTGAATTATCAGTCTAAACCTGAGTCATTCTTTTTTGCTCCCACAGAGGTGAATGAGCTTAAATCAATTTTTAAACAAATAAAAAATAAGAATGCCTCAGGATGGGACGAAATCACTGTAAGGTTGTTTTTAAAATTACCCCAACATGCCTTGGAAGTTTTGGCTTCATCAATAAGCGACTGCTTTAAAAGTGGTATATTGTCTGATGCTCTTAAGACTGCTATAATAATACCTTTATTTAAGGGTGGTGACACTGAATGTCCTTCAAACTTTCGTCCAGTAGCGTTATTGCCTACATTATCTAAAATAGTAGAAAAGCTTGCAAAAAAGCGCATTGTGTCATATTTGGATCATCAGAATATTTTGAGGAGTGAACAATTTGGTTTTCAGGCTTCTAAAGGAAATTCGGATGCAATCTTTTCTTTTCTGGAAATGGAAATATTTAAGACTGAATTGTGGAGAGTCTGCTGCAGCAGTGTTCTGTGATTTATCTAAAGCTTTTGACTGTGTTGATCACGGAATACTGCTGTGGAAACATGAAGTTTATGGTTTTAGGGTGCTTTCACTTGATTGGTTTAGAAGCTATTTGTCAGGTAGACATCAGTGTGTTACATTTAATGGTCTGCCTTCAGCTCAGCGCAGTATAGAATTTGGTGTGCCTCAGAGCTCAGTTTTGGGACCTATTCTATTTTATTTATATAAATGATATTGCTGCATTGAACATTTCGGGAAAATTCACTCTATTCGCGGATGATGCTACAATATTATGGCATAATAATAATATTTCTAATTTAAGTGATAGTGAGCAGTGATATAACAGTAATTAAGCCATGGTGTGACCCAAATAAATTATCATTAAATGTATCTAAAACAAGTGTTATGAATTTTAAATGTATATATAGAGAACTCAATTCTGCATAAGTCAACAGAAGTAAGCTTTTTGGGGCTTCATATCGATGACAGATTTAAGTTTGCTACCCACTTTGAAACCTTAAATAAGAAACTATCTTCACAATATTGTGCTATCAGGGTAATCTCAAGAGAGTTAGATATAAATGTGGCCCGAAACTGTTATTTTGCTTTGGTAGAGTCACACTTATGGTATGGGTTATGTTTTTGGGGAGGCTGTAACAAATTTTTGTATTGGAAAAAAAGGGCAGTTAGATTTTTATGCAAGGCTTGCCAGAGAGATTCTTGCAAACCACTATTTTTGTCACAAAAGATTTTAACGCTTCCGTCTCTTTTTATTTTACAATCTGTTTGCCTAAATACAGAAAACATGGAATTTGCCTGGAATCGTTACATAACTATAATACTCGAAATGTGCATAATGTTCATTTGTCCATTCCCGCTTCAACATTAATAATGAACTCAATAATTTTTAAAAGTAGAAAGCTCTTTAACCACTTTCCAAAAGAAATAGAGGAAATAGATAATATTAGACTATTTAGAAAGCGGGTAAAGTCTATGCTGGTTGCGAGGGCCTATTATGTTGCAAATGAATTTTTTGATGAGAAATTTTAGGCAGTTTTTTATGTTTTTTTAAATTTTGTGTTATGTTATCTGTCTTTATACATTGCATATGACTTTTGACTTATTTTGGGTTAATATAATATTTTATAGTATTGACACTTCTTATACCTGTAAAATTGAGGTTAGGAACTATTTATTTATATGTTTTATTAATATTAGTCCTTGTATTCTTATTATACATATATTTTTCCTTTTTACCAGCTTTGTCAATGAGTAACTTTATACTTTAGACAATAAAGCATGTTTGATTTGATTTGATATGCGAGAAAAACAGGGCGATTATTATTAGCACGGAAAATTCAAATAGTAAGTTGTATGTACATTCTTGGGAAGGACATTTTATCTTCCAGGTATAAAACCGGTGAATTTCGACTTCCAAATCGATCAGAACGATCCCGATTTGCGACACCCCGTACCTAGAAGACTGACTCCGGAAATGGTCGCCGCTAACGCTGCCCAAAACGAAGATATTCCCGATGCCATAGATCTGAGTAGTCCCAAGCGGACTGAGGGGAACCATTTACAAGTAAATCCATATCTTTACTATAGTCGCTTATAGTTTGGCTCCTGTCTTAACTAAACCATTCCTCTAAGAACATCTGCAGTCGTTTGAAAGAGAAAGGACTGAAAACACATATTCAATAATAGTAGACTTTGGTATGCATGAACTTATCTTCCTGATATATATTTTTTTAGATTTACGTTTACTAGGGTTACATGAATGTTAATTATATTGATAAATAAATAAATCTTAAAAGTCATGTATATGCGATGTAATTCATGTGACTAACAATGTGGACAAAATTCTATAAAGGTATGTGCAGTGCAGGTTTGATGTCTTTTTAAACTCTTGTTATTAAGTAAGCAATTTTTTAGGTTTACTATTATTGAATATGTGTGTTTTCACCTGTCTTTCAAACAACTGCAGATGTTCTATGCGTACGTCATTAGATAGAAACATTTAAGGGATATTTTAGGCGAAAATTTTAGAAGGAATGAAGCTGTATCAAATGTTAGTATTTTTCATTGTCTATTTTCTGATTTTCTTTCAGAGATACTACCCTGTTCTAATCCATTATTGTCAATAATTAGGTAACACAACAGCTTCAATCCTCCGCCACCCAACAACACAGTGCCATCCAGAGACCACAACCGAAGAAAATCAATGCGAGGGGACCAGGGGCGATACCCCCGCCCCCAGAGGAAGGTGGACCTGTGAGCCTGCCAGCTTTCCCTCCTCCGAAAAAAGAGAAACCACCACCTCCGCCTCCCAGGCCGTTTAAGACACATGGCAGGAGTTCTTCCTTGGACCTGAATAGGTAATATTTAGTGTTATTATTTATTTACGAAATTGCAAACAGAGGTGATGTATCTTCAAGGATGCTTCTTTGCTATTTAATAATAGTGTTAATTGGGTTATTTTGGCCTTAGATTTTTCGGTAGACCTTTTTTAGAATATAATAAAATGATTCAGATTCATTTATTTTATGCCAATATACAAGTGTACACAAGTCAAGAATAAAATTATAATAAGTACAATTCAATGAAAAAATTTTCAGCAAATAGCCATTTTATGACAATCACACTAAAAAAACTAAAAACAGATGGTTTTAAAACAGACATATACACAATACATTACTAATTTAAAAAATTTCGATTACAATACCACTTCAAATAGAATACCGCATAGGTGTATCTTTATGCTGTCAAGAAAAACGCTTGAAAACATAGTAAAGGTGCGATTTAAATTTTGAAAAGTGTTCAATATATAAAGTAAAAGGTCGCGAGTTTGATTTTGTACTTGGGTTTTGCTGGTTGCTCTTACAAAAACTAAAATTTCACAATATATACAAGTATTTTAAAATATAAACAAATAGACGAATATAAAAACGTTCTGACCAGTGTAAAGCTGATAAAGAATTCAGCCGATGATTTGTTTTTTTTTGTACGGTTTACTAAAATTGATATAAAATAAACAAATATATTAGTATGCCTGCAAATGGTAGTCAAACGGATGATGATGAGCTTTTGCTTGTGGAAGATGAAGAAGAGAATGTGAAGATGGAGAACTGCACTTATTGTAACATGGAGCTTCAAGGAAATGATAAAGGGTACCTATGCGACGTGTGTTTGTGTAAAATACACAAACAATGTGCAGAACTGGAGCCTTCTGAGGTAAAATGCATGCCATTGCAAAAGCGCAGACTAATTCTGTTGTGCAAAAAATGTCAAGAAACTGCTGCTAAATCGGTAAATATCTAAATTAATGCTATCAATGAAAAATGACATAAACAGCTTAAAGAAAGAAATAAAACTATTGAAAATAGATTTAAAACCTCCAAAGCCTTCATACTATATTTATTTATGTATCTTTTTCAACGGCAGAGCCAATTTACAAAAAAAAAAAACACAAATATATATAAGGTCACAAATTGTGGCAAATATAAATATACAAAAATCTCCATAAAACTAAACTTAATAACAATATCACAAAACTGCACAGGATCAATATTGCATATACTTACAACTTACTTGAAAAAATTTGACTAGACAACTTTTCTTTAAAAGTTCTTAGGTTACCTATAAAAGGGTCAAGGTCAAGCACATTGCATGCACTCATCATTCTTGTTAGCGGTGAGAAAAGTCCATAATTTGCATGGTGAAAGGGCAAGCGAAACATTGGAGGATTATGATATCTATAGTAGGTGTTAAGGGGTATATTTGATAAAATCACAGGTCAATAGTAAATTCCATTTAATATCTTGTAGAATATTAACAGGTCGGAGCAAACTCTTCTATCTTTAAGACTCACAATGTTAAATCTGGTCTGTACTTCTTCATAGTTAATATGGAAGTTGTTGTAAATATTAATATTCGCTCTAAAGGCAATAGCACGAAGAAAGGCATTTTGAACACTTTCTATGGTCTCAATGTGGCAGTCATAGGAATGTGACCATACTGCAGAGGCATACTCAAGTCCGGATCGGACAATGGAAAAGTAGAGGATTTTTAAGCAGGTCAATAATATTTGCTCAGAGTTAAGCAAAATGAACCCAAGATTACGCATACCTTTGTTAGTTGTTTCAGAATAATGAGGCACAAATGTCAATTTACTATCCACCAATACACCTAAGTCTCTAACACTAGTGACACATTTAAGTGCCGTACTATCTATAGAGTAAATGTTTACTGGTAAATTATTTAAAAACCGATCAAAAGAAATGCTTAAACATTTTTCAACATTTAGCTGCAATCCATTTTCCACAGACCACAGAACCACACTAGCAACATCTTCCTGCAAGATTTGAGCATCAAATGGGGTTCCAACAAGTCTATAGATTTTAAGGCCATCGGCAAATAATACAAAATTAGAATGGTGAACAGCATTACAAATATCATTGATAAAAAGATTAAATAAAATGGAACCTATATGCGAACCCTGTGGGACACCCGAAAATACTTGAATTTCATGAGAAATAAAGTTATTGATGCGTACAAATTGAGTACGATTTGAAACAAAACTATAAATCCAATTCACAAGGTTCACACCCAGACCCATAGCCGATAACTTTCGAATCAGATGCACATGTCTTGCTCTGTCAAACGCCTTCGAAAAGTCAGTGTAGACGCTGTACACTCTGCCATACTTCTCAACAAATAATGTTGATATGTAAGTAAGTTAGTTACGGTGGATTTACCCTCAGCAATTCCATGTTGTTCATTAAGAATTATACTACGACTGTGCCATGAGAGTTTTTGAGAAAAAAGATTGTCAAGCAATTTAGGGATGACAGACTGTATACTTATGCCCCTATAATTTGAAATATCACTTCTGTCACCACTCGTATATAAGGGTGTTAAGAAACTTGTTTTCCAGAACTCAGGAAAATAACCAGAGGCTAGAGAAAGGCTGAAAGTATGATGGAGAGGTTTGCTGAGAGAACATACACAATTTTTTAACAAACCGAGTATTTAGTCTTAAGGTTGAGTATTGCGTCATAATCCTCACACAAAGATATCCGAACCGAATTAAGATCGAGAACATAATTAGAATCATAATCCGGAACAGTACCTTCACAGATTTTGTAAGTGCTTGAAAAATGATGGGCAAACAAATTAACCATATCCTGACCCGTATCCAAAAACCATCATTTAAGTACATATTATTGGAATAGGAGTTGGTATTACGTAAGCTGTTCACATGCTTCCAAAAGTTATTAGGATTCTGAATTACATCATGACTAATCTTGGCAAGATAGGATTGGTAACAATTATCACGTATCATGTAATCAACTTCACTTTAGTCTTTTTAAATTTTGTGTGTGCAGCTTTTTTTGCAATAACATATTTTTATAGTTCACGACTGAAACAGGAAGGGAAAGTCGATGATTTAAAGTGTTTAACTGGAACAAACAAATCGAGTGCATAATATAATATACTGTAAAAATTATCACAAACAACATATGCTACTATGGCGAGTATGCAGACATATCCAAAACTTAACACTACTCAGAATATTCCTAATATTATAATTAAACCAAAAAATACACAAGGAGCAACAACTAAAACTGAACCGATGGAAGCCATCAAACCATAACAGTTGAATATTGCAATTCAAAAAATGCAGCCCACTAAAATAGGAAACATAGAAATAAAATGCAACACATCCAGGATGCCCCAAAAATTAAAAAAGCTGCCGAGGAATAATTGGGAAACAAAATTGAAGAACCCACAGATAAAAATTACTGGTTTTGATAAACGTATGTCAAATGTTGAGGTGGAGCAGGCAATAATAAAGCAAAATGACTTTATTGTAGAGACTGAACTGTTCCGAGTTGTGCATATAAAACTATCTTTGTTGACTGTTCACCAGTGAATTTTCAAAGATTAATTTTAAGGGGAAAAGTCTTCCTAGATTGGATGAGATACACCTTATATGAAAATGTGAAACCCCTCCAGTGTTACCAGTGCTGGGGATTTTATCATAAAAATACTGGCTGCGTCAACAAAATAGTATGCTCATTTTGCTCTAAGGAGCACCCACGGCGTGAATGCCCCTTCATAAAAACGGGACAAAATCTGATGTGTAAGAATTGCCAAACTGCCAATGATAAATATAAAACAACTTATTTGACAGACCATGAAGCTAGTTCCCCGCAGTGCCCTACTTATCAATATCATACAAAGATAATTAAGAGTAGAATTAATTATGGTCGAGTTAATGGCTAATAACTTGATGAGACTGATGAATATAGTTGATGATGAAAACTTGGATGGGACAATTAATCCAGATCAGATTCAAAACAAACAAGAACCTAACGGTATCATTAATATACTCCACTTAAATATATGCAGTGTGCGAAAAAACTTTGTCAGTTTAGTTGCTTTTTTAGAAACCTATAATTTGAATTTTTATGATGTAATAGCTTTGACAAAGTGTTGTCAACTAGACTCCTACAGTGAATTTTCTTTAAAAGGATATAATACATATTATAATTGATTGATTACCTTGAGGTAATATTAATAAAAATATTAACACTGTTAGGAGCGGTTTAAACCATGAAGTTGATGCTTGCACTTTTCAGTCAACAAAGATAATAGTAAGTAGAATAATTTTAGATGTAAATAGTGTAAAATATGGTATAACATTAGTATATAGACCACCATCTACAAACAAATATAACTTTATCTACGACGTAGAGTATTACTTTAAGAATGATATAAGTGAAAAAAATATTGAGATGGTTGTTGGTGACATTAACTTTAATTTATTAGATAATCAAGATCCCCTAGTCATAACATATTACTCAATGCTGACTTCCAATGGCTTTAAATCGTATGTAAACAATGTAACTAGGGAAAAAACAAAAAGCTGTGTGGACCACATATTTGTCAAAATGAATCTTAAACTAAGTCATATATCAATGCTTTCATATATCATAAAAACTGACATAACGGATCATTATACAATTTCATTAAATATTGTCTCAAAAGAACATAGTCGTAACGACAATAATAACACTATCTTATTAACAGAAATAAACTGGGTTTAGCTGAATGAGTTCTTTAAAGTCGAAAATTGGGATGAGGTATTAAATAATAATGAAACAGATCTAAGCTTTCAAAAATTTATTAGTATTTTTCAAAACTATATATCACAAGCTAAAACTATAAAAACTATTAATACAAAATACAATAAGATAAAACCGTGGATTTCGCAAGGATTAATTAGAGCAATTAAAAAAGAGACAGATTAAAAAAACAACTTTAGACAAACTTTACAGTAGAAAAAGGTCAAAACTCATTTCAACATTATCAAATATCAAATAGTTTTATTGATGATAAATATACATTCGTATTTTCATAGGTCAAGATAAAAACACTGTAAGTGTAACAATAAAATACTTAAACTTAAGTAAAGGACAAGTTCATCCACACATTGATTTGCATACTAGTATATAAAAACAAATATAAAGTTTACACAATCCTAAAATAGTCACGCTAAAATATAGTATTTAAAAGCTGCAGTCGCTGAACAAGAAGTCGTTGACACTGTAGAGAGCCTTTTGCTTGAGGGCATGCCTTACTTTATTTCTAAACTTTACATATGTAAGTTTTCTTATTTCCAACGGAATCTTGTTGAAGAGCTTGACTACGATAAATTCAGGTCTACCTTGGCACTTTCCCAGTCTACAATGAGAGGTCACTAGGTTATTGCGATGTCTTGTTTCGTAGTTGTGGATTTCTCCATGTGTAATAAAGTTGGCCTCAAATTTCTTTATATATGATACATTATCTAATATAAAAATTGAGGAAAAGGTCAAAATACCCGTCCGCAAAAATGCGCCCTGCAGTCCTCTTGGTACCCCAGCTTGCAAATCACTCTCACCGCCCTACTCTGTAACCCAAAGATCCTGTCCGCCGCCGGTGCACCTCCCCACACCATTATTCCGTAGGACATTACAGAGTGGAAAAGTGCATAGTAGGCGGACATTATGGTCTCCGTGGACACACAGCCCTGAAGGTTCCTCAAGAGAAAGACGCTGCCCCTGAGCATCCCTGTGATCTCCCCAACATGTACATCCCACTTCAGCTTACGGTCCAAGAAGACCCCCAAAAATTTAACATACGATGCACCAGCTAACGTTTCTGTATTTTTAAGTGAAAATGTAACTTTTTGGGTTTTCTCCTGATTTAGCATGAGCTTGTTGGCATTAAACCAGTCCCCAGCAGTCGACTGCACCTCCAGGGCATCCTCCTCCATGTCAACAATGTTACCCTCTCGAAAGCCAAATTGTTTATCTGAAAATAAATTGTTTTGCTCAAAGTAAGCTGTAATCTACAGTGACTTGCATTTTTCAAAAATCTTGGAAAGGATTGGCAGAAGTGAGATAGGTCTATAATTAGACATATCGCTACTGTCGCCCTTTTTAAAGATTGGGGTCACAAGGGCCCTCTTAAAAATCCTGGGAAAGACATTACTTTTTATACATAAATTAATTAATCTAGTCAGTGGATATATTAATATGTTCTTTACAGCTTTCAGAAGACGAACCGATAGACCAAAAGCATCAGCACTATTTTTATTTTGTAGGTCTCAATTATGTCCCTTACAGTATTAAAGCTAAGCTCCTCAAACTTGAAGGCGATATCAGGGATCACCATCGTCTCCAGGCGAGCGAGATGATCAGTCCGAGTGGCAGGGATATTCTGTAGAATGCTATGAGCAATATTAACAAAGAAATCATTAAATTGGTCTGGAGTAATGCCGAAATCGGTTTTTTTTATTGTTTAACTCTCCTCGCTGACTATTTATTATATCCCACATGCATCTAGTTGGATTTGCAGCTTTTTTTGATTCTTTTATCGAGTTATTATAAACTTTTTTATTATTTTTAAATATGAGTCTGTTGCCAATATTATTGTATTGTTTTGATACCTCGCTAAGAAATCCCTCATATTCTTCAGTTCCTGATTAAACCAAGAGAACCTATGAGGCTCATCGCTGCGAGTCCGATAACTCTTTTCCGGGAAGGACTGCACGAAAGCCCCCTTCAACAGATCGGTAAACACCTCGGAGTGGACCTCTACTGTCCTCTCATCATTTAGAAATTCCCAGGACATTGATTCTACTAAGTTATAAAATGTTAATAAACCATGATTAGTTATTGGGCGAAAAGTTGCGGTTGTGATGTTAGGTTTTATGCTTTTGTTATTATTAGTGACCGGTGGGTGCAATACTTGACCTGTCTGGTCGGACAAGTGTAGGTCAATTATGTTAGCGTATGCTGCTCCATGAGCCAAGTTTATAAAAATATTGTCAAGGCAGGGTTCCCCCCTTGTGTCCTCATCAATCATTGCTCTAAAGCCGTAAGTGGCTAAGAGGTCACACAGCTCACTAGCCCCAGGGTACCAAAAGACACATTGAAGTCGCCTGCCAAGACGACATTTTTACTTAAATCAAGGCCATCCATGATACCCCCAACTGCCTCCAAAAAAGTGCCAAGGTCCCCAGTCGGAGATCTATAAATGACAATAGCAAACATATTAAAATCTTTTATAAAAACAACATATTTCAAAATTTTTTTCGTTATTCAGATGTGAAAAGCTATTATTTCCTAAAAAGTATATTTTCTCTGATTAAAATCATATTACCACCACGTCTAGTTTCGGATTTTGCCGACACACCAGTACCTCTGTATCCTGCCAGGTGAAGACGGATAATACGGATATAATAATAAAAATTTTAAAACTGACCTAGACATGGCAAATTACTGTAATGACTATTTTTCCAACGTTGGTATTGAAATGCTTAGCAAAATTCCTCAAGTAAACTTAAAAATTAACTCCACACTAGCAATAAACAATTCAATATTCTTAACTCCAGTGACTGATGAAGAACTTATTCAGCACATTAGCAGCCTTTAGACGGGCGTCGGGCAGTAGTGCGGGTTTTGACATGATTACTGTTGAGCTTATAAAAAACTTGCATCGATATCTACTCGCACCCCTTAGACATATTTATAATCTTAGTTTTAAAACAGGTATTATCCCTAGTCTTTTTAAAAAATCAATAATAATACCAATTTATAAGTTAGGCATAAAAAATAAGATATCAAACTACCGACCAATAAGCTTAATCAGTAATTTTTGAAAAATGTTTGAAGAATCGCTTGGTCAACTTTTTTACAGAAAACAATTGGTTTTCCAAAGAACAGTATGGATTCACCGAGGGTGTTAGTACTACTGATGCAATGAATGCTTTGCTTAAGGAAGTCACTAATAACATAAATGAAGACAAAAAATGTATTGCTGTATTTTTGGACTTGGCCAAAGCTTTTGACGCAGTCTCTCATGCAGTTCTATTAAAGATTTTGGAATCCAATGCGGTGAGAGGGACTGCGTTGGGGCTATGTGCAAACTACCTAACTGATCGGGCACAACAAAAAAACATTGAGCACATCCTTAGTGAGCTACGGAGGATTAATATAGATGTCCCTCAGGGCACTGTCTTGGGACCAATATTTTTTAATATCTAACTAACAGATCAAAGTATAACGGCAAAAATAATATCTTATGCAGATGACACTGTTATCATCTTCTGTGGTAGCACATGGGAAGAGGTTAAATCTAAGGTAGTGGTAGGTTTAAAAAAGGTAAAAATATGGCTAGATATGCATAAACTATCATTAAATTTACAAAAAACAAATTATATAGCCTTTACAAAAATAAACAGAAATCGTCCAAATTTTACATTTATAGTAACTGATACATTTAAGGAAAAAATTAAAGACGTGCCGCATGCAAAGTATCTTGGTATCTATGTAGATTCTAAAAGGGAACCAAACATGTAGAATATGTCACGACAAAAATTAAATCTCATATATAGATTCTATATTTTAAGAAATATCTTATCAAATACTTTGATAACGTCTTTGTATCAAAGTTTGGTTGAATCCCTGCTACGATATGGTATATTGGCATGGGGGGCCATCTACAAAAGTACTTTGAAACCCTTACAGATAATTCAAAATAAAATTTTAAAAATCATATGTAGAAAAGATCACCTTTATCCAACACATCTACTTTATAATAACAAAATTAATAATATAAGAATCTTATATTTTCATTCACTGTTGTGTTTTGTGCATAAAAGCCAGGATAAAAACTAGTATCGCATTCTTATGTAACTAGAAACAATGCGAACAATATAATAAGTGTGTCGAATTGCCGTAGCGAATTCTACAAAAGATCAGTGAATTATCTGGGACCAAAGTCATATAATTTGATTCCTAACGAAATAAAGAACAAAATTTAAAGTAAACAGTTTTCAAGGCAAGCAAAAGAATATATTTGGAATAATAGAACATCATTTTTGAGAGTGCTATCTTAGCAGTGATTTGTACATTTTTCTTTTCTTTTTCTTTGTTTTTAAATTAATTAACCTGGTATTGTATATATGTTTTTTTATTTCACAAAATGAACCTGTAATTATTTTTATAACATAAACACAACTAAAATATTAAGATATAGGTAAGCGCATACAGGTGTTAAGTCATCTAGGTGCTTTATTTAGTGATTAGGAG
>MU195175.1:3272-16493 GCA_016904865.1 Pissodes strobi | reverse complement strand
CCGGTAAAAGCAGACTGAATACTTGAAAAAATATAAAATGTGTGCTTTTGTATGTTTCACTCACTTTTTCATATATACAAGTGACGAAGGAGATCCAATTGAATTGACTTCCAAAAAAAAACCGTAACCGCCGCTTAATTATGATGGTCCGATAAAAGGAGAAAACAATATAAAAAGTGTGCTTTTTAAAGATTCCCAAGATTTTGATTTAGAGGGGCATCCAATTGACTTCTCGAAAAAAAAATGTAACTATGTTAAGAGCGTTAATTCCCTTTGAAGCGCGGGCAAGATAACTGCATGTAACTAAATATAAAGTATTTAAAAGTGTGCGCTTGCAATCGTTTTGCATCTTGAAAATAGGAAGGCTGGTTTGTTTTCCGTACAATTTTGTATGTTTTTTGTATAAAAAAACAAATTTATGGGGCTTATATTGTTTTATTTTTTAAATTTATACCACTTTGAAGTCAGTAATTTTTCGACATTTTTAACTTTATTCGCAGGGACTATAGGGCATTATGAAATAAATCCAAAACAAGGTAAGCACAGACCAATACGTTTTATATGAATTTTAAAACGACCCTTGATAGTGATTATGCACTAAAAGAATACTGACTCTTGAAAAGTATAAAAAAACGAATTATGCTTAAATAAGAATTTTATTAAACATTCCTAATCATCACAGTTTGTTGCCTTAATTACCACGAGTCTTAATTTTAAAAGGAACCGCCCTATCAAAAATCAAAAAACGGCATCACCTGACTTAATTTTCACTCTCATCCCTCTTTTTAATAGAGTCTGCACCCTCTTTAGAACACCTCATTTGAAAGGCCATAAAAAATGTAATGGGTGACGTAAAAGTCATTAAATTTAATTCATACTTCGTCCTTTCTTAATGTTTATGGCCAATGTGTTTTAAAGAAAACAATACATGTTTTTAAAGAAAACCCTTTACAAGTGCAAAACTGAGGACTGAATGTACTACAGATACGTAAACCAGTGTCGGTTCGTGAGTTTTTAAGTGGAAGTGCGCAGGGTGAAAAGGACCTTATTCGTCCTTTGTAAAATGCCCGCAGGCGTCGTCGGAGGCTAACCCGGTGGTGGTGCCACGCCGAATTTTTAACCAAAAGTCGTGAAAATCGTTAAAAAAAAACAAGAATTCGGCGTTCTCTTGAATGCAATTGTTGTGCACTTAAAGAAATGAATAAGTAGTTACTTATCAATTCCAGAAGAGTATAAACCATTAAAACAGTTTATTGTAACTACAATTCAATAAAGTTAAAAAAAATTCATGAGAAGTTCGAAAACGTTAAAAAATATATCGGTTTGATGACAAAAAAGGGTTATTGCAGATATTTTTGTCTGTGGTTAGCACCTCCACGTTGCCGTTTCCTAGTTTTTAAAGTGAAATTCCATTCGCTTGTTATATCCACATATCCATTTGTTTCAAGCGTAAATTTCGGGGTTAAAATGTCTGGTGAAAGACCGACCATCCTATTTCTTCGCAGCTTGGGTCAGTTTGGGTTAGCTTGGGTTAGTTTGGGTTAGTTTGGGTTAGCTTGGGTTAGTTCCGTCTCGTTTTATGCACTACGAACTTGCATGAAGAAACAATTTCCGTTAGCTTGGGTTAGTTTGGGTTAGTTCCGTCTCGTTTTATGCACTACGCACCTGCATGAATCGTCTCGGTTTAGGCACTACGCACGTGCCATTCTTCATGCAAACCTACGGGAAACAATTTCGGTTAGCTTGGGTTAGTTTGGGTTAGGTTGGGTTAGCTCCGTCTCGTTTTATGCACTACGCACTTGCATGAATTCTTCATTCAAACCTCTGAGAAACAATTTCGGTTAGCTTAGGTTAGTTTGGGTTAGTTCCGTCTCGTTTTATGCACTACGCACTTGCATGAATCGTCTCGGTTTAGGCACTACGCACTTGCATGAAGAATGGCTTGCGCGAAGCAAATACCAAGAACAAATATCTCTTAAATATCTGTATATTTGTATTATACTTTTCTTCCTTATTCCTGCTCCTAATTCTGCCGTTGCTAGTCCCGATCTCATTCCGCATGACCAGTGCCAAAAAAGACATAGTTGCTGCCGAATTGGTACTTACGATTTTTCAAAAAACGATCCTATTAACACTGAGTACGGCTTACGGCATCCGTTGCATTAAAAAAAAATTCCAAATGGTTTGTCCGCCCGCTGTTTAATTGTGCACTGTCTTCGGCATTGCCGATTTTTACACCTTAAATTCTCCCTAAGTAATACTTTACCTACTAAAAAATCGTATAGTTCTCATTGCTATAATTTAATACGATTTCATATAGCTCGAATGAACCTTGAACTTCCATTTTTATTGCGTTTCAATCACGATCTTTAAAAACCTTTCGAAGTGCTGTCAACAAATCGACATTAACGGTTTTAAATTTGGCTTTTGTAAACTTTGACATTTTGCCTCGCATTTTGCAAAGCCTACTTGATGCTTAAATTGCTTTAAAAACGTCGCGTCTGTAATGGAAATATGGCTTATTGCACCGACATTACGAACATTTAATATCAATTTTTTTCCAAAAAAACGTGATAATATCTCGATGATCCTCACTTTTTTGGAAAGAAAATAAAAAAACGAATCGTTTGGTACCAAAATTTTTCCAAAAAACCCATTATTAAGAAGTTACCTTATCTGCACCAGACCCCGGCATCAGATACTGTAATGTTCGATTTACAGGCCTCAAATGAGTCCGGGAAGCGATTTTACTAAATATAAACTATTGCAGCACAAGACATGCCTCCAGCGACATCGAATGCAATCGCGTGCTGTAGACAATTAGAATTTGTAGGATTGTACTGAGGCCGATTATATATTGCAATGACGTCGCTGAAGGAAATATTTCACTTTTAGCATGGCCCTCCGGTCGCTACCGCTCGCTACGGGGGCTCAAGATAAAAGAAACTAACCAGGTGCTAACCCAAACTAACCCAAGCCATACCCAAAATCAAGAAAAAAACTGTTTAGAAAAGTAATATTTCACTTTTCTCATGGCCCTTCGCTCGCTACGGGGGCTCAAGAAAAAGAAACTAATTAGGTGCTAACCCAAACTAACCCAAGACATACCCAAAATCAAGAAAAAAACTGTTTAGAAACTTAACCTTAAAAAAATGAAAAAAAGCAACGGGGTTTGAACCCGGGCCGTCGATAGCCGCTGATTTGAGACCTAACCATCTAGACCTCTCAACCACGAGGGCTCTTGCTGCAAATTGATTGCATCGCGAAGATATCGAATGCATTCGCATGCTGCAGGCGATTAGAATTTGTAGGATTGTGCTGAGGCCGATTATATTTTGCAATGACGTCGCTGGAGGCGTGTCTTGTGCTGCAATAGTTTATATTTAGTAAAATAGCGTCCGGGAAATTGTCATTTAGCGAACAGTATGAAATAAATAATCTTGTAGTATTTATTTACTTATTAACAAACTTAATGAATAATGAACAAACGCAGATGATAATTTTAAATATATTGGCTTTTTTCAACTGGAAAAGGAATAAGTTCAAAACGGAATCGCACTTCAAATTGGGAATGTGATACAACGAGCAGTATATAGTTGTAATGGAACTTAGCTTACAAAAATTGTCAATAATAGGAAGAATGGTATAAAATTATTTTAACTTACAGGGAAAAATTTAAATACTGACAATTAAATTTATTTGTTCATGAAAAAAAAAATACTGCCAGGATGAATACGTTAACACATCAAAATGAAAATACCAATCCAATAAATGAAACATACAAACTCAAAAAAAATCACACCATATTGCGTTGCCAAGTTAATGTAATTGTGACGATATGATTGATACTTAAATGACGATCATAAAATAAAATTTGCAAGAACAAAAAAGCTTAATCAGTGTCGTCAGTATTGTCAGAGTCAGAACTAAAGTTAGAGATATTGTCTTCGTCGTCGTCTTCGTCAGTCGCACTTACAAGTGGCGGAATGTCAGATAGTCCTACGGCCCGCGTACATTTATGCAACGATTTAAAGAAGTTTCGTTATATCAACATTCGATTGTACCCCTATCATGTAGTTACGTATGAGGTGTCAGCTGGCTAGGTGACGGTGGGGGTGGCCGTGAGAGGGTTGAAAATATAGAAAAAAAATCGTGACCTGAAATCATTTCAAGAATCACGAAACTTTTATGCAGAAAAGGTTATGTTAAATAATGAACATTACACATTGTCAGCTGAGCGGGGGGCGGTGGATTAATTGTCAGCAGATTAAGATATCATGTTTTTGGAATAAAAAAAAATGTCTAGAAATAAAAAGTTACTCAATTTGTCATAATTTCAGCTTATAATTAGTAAACCAAACTTAATAGTTATATATACTAACTTACATATTATATAACCGGATACCTGACTCTCACATTTTCAGGATCTTTTCGTGAACCTAAGATAATAAAAAGTAAAATTTATTTAGGTTGTGTGAATTGTTTTAGCTCACTTATATAACTGTTTAAGAGTTCACCTTCTTACATTTTGTTCCACTGTCACGATGATCTTGTAAAAGGTAGCGCTCAATCATTTCCAGGGTACTGCCAACATCCTTTGGAAATTTCGTGCCGAAATTAAAAATTAAGGCTAAGCAGACGTGAAAACTTACTTATATACCCTTCTATACACCATAATCCAAGTAAGTATACTATTATTTATCAAATAATGGTTAACTATACCTACGCCTCACGTCGCGTTTCACAGAATAAATCGATGCTGATGCGCATGCATGGCTGGCACGCTTTTTACATTTCTCTGTGATTTAACTGTAAAGTAATTGAAATAATAAAGCAGCGTTGCAGTCTGTAATTTCGAAAAACACTGTAAAAATGTCGTAGTTTTATAGTAATTATAACTTATTTGTACAACTTCTAGCGTAATATACAACAAAACTTACAGAATGTCGTAATATAAACGAAGTTCACCAATGTTTGTAAAATCACTCAATAGTTCTGTAAATTGACGGTAAAAATTACTAAAATAATTACTTGAATATTTCCTTTTTTATTTTGAAAATAGAATAATTATTTTGTTTTTATAGTAGAATAATAAATACATTGATAATTTCATATTTTTATATAAATAAATAATACCTATAATTTGTATAACTAAATAATTTAATTAATAATTTAAAGAAATATTGCATTATTAATGACATAGAATTGTGTATTGGGCAGTAATTAATTGAAAATCCAATCAGATTAATATTGATTTAACTTTTCATCTCGCGAGTGCTCCACGCATAATTTAAACGTTACACATTATCAAGAACGATACCTAGAGTTTTGAAATTTGGGCAGCTGCATGTATGTGGGTGGAAAGTTGTCCGCTGGGCGATTACTGTGCGTAGGTGCGCCGAAAGGCAGTGCGCGCGACCTTAACTGCATCAGCTGATAACTTTTCCACCCACATACATGCAGCTGACAGTTTTTTTCGTAAGTCTCACTATAAATATTAGCATCCACCAAAGTTTCATAATTCTTGATATCGTTTCTATGATTCTCATTTTTGACCACTTTGGGCCTCCAGCTGACAATTAATCCACCGCCCCCCGCCCAGCTGACAATGTGCAATGTTCATTATTTAACATAACCTTTTCTGCATAAAAGTTTCGTGATTCTTCAAATGATTTCAGGTTACGATTTTTTTTCTATATTTTCAACCCTCTTACGGCCACCCCCATCGTTACCTAGCCAGCTGACACCTCATACGTAACTACATGATAAGGGTACAATCGAATGTTGATATAACGAAACTTCTTTAAATCGTTGCATAAACTGTACACGGGCTGTAGGACTAAGAGGCATCACACACTCGTATTGCCTCCCAAGCCTCTTGAATTATCTTTTCTGTATGAATAACATATTTTTGCCAATGATCTATAGAAATCTCGTTTATTACCATTTCCTATGTAGCCTAGAACTTCTGAAGGTGACCCCTTAAGATTGATCGTATTTTCGTTTACATTCCGACCATGCCATTTCAATTGCATTAAACTGGCAATGGTATGGTGGCAGTGGCAAAATTTTGTGTCCTAAAGGTTTAACATATTCATAAAGGCAGTATTTTTTTTTCACTAGGGCAGTTTCTGCGTGCAATACTCCATATCTGATCTTTCATAGCCTTTTCTGGAAAGTCAATATTATTTTTCTGCAACCATTCGATCAGTCTCTGCTTTTTTCCAAGGGATTTCTTCTAATAAACCAGAATGGTAACTTGAACACTTTTTAAGTTAGAAGTTAAAACATGCCTTACTTTGACATAACATACAAATTAATAAATTAATACCCTGATAATTATTGAATAGGAAAGCGGACTAAACAAGAAAACGCAGGAATA
Source organism: Pissodes strobi (assembly GCA_016904865.1). Classification (NCBI taxonomy): domain Eukaryota; kingdom Metazoa; phylum Arthropoda; class Insecta; order Coleoptera; family Curculionidae; genus Pissodes; species Pissodes strobi. The sequence goes on along the minus strand of MU195175.1, from coordinate 10,111 downwards.
GAGAATAGAGAGTAGTAGTTCTAAAATACAGTGTAGACCAAAAGTTGGGCATAAGCTCGATAAAAAATTGAAGGCATTTTTTGGACCCTGTATCATGCTGGGACATCAGCTACGCAGGTTCATTATACCTAATCTTTTTCTTACCATTATTTAAAACGACAAGAAGTTGGCAAACCAATGTTTTTGATTGACAGTGACGGATACTTCACATAACCAAATATATAAAAAATGATTAATCATCGGACACCAATTTTTTTCAAAAGTTTATTGTCACCGTTGTTTGGAATATACTAAACAAAGATAAACAAAAATGACGTCATTATAAATGGGTATAATTTCGACTTTAGATTTTTTCACAAATACGAGTATGAATGATTTCGTACACGCAAAATCAAGCAAAATTTAGAAGAGATTGTTGGACGTCCTTGGAACCAGCAGCCTCATAATTTAATGAAACAAAATTGAAGTTAATTGCAAATCCAAAAAAATAAAAACTCCCAACTACGAAATGTCATTCAAATCCAAGATCTAACGTACTCAATTCTCTTGAGGACGCGCTCGAATCATGGTTTTCGGAATGGGTTTAAATTTTGGTCCCTCGAATGAATAATATTCACTGGTTTCCTTAAAGAAACTACTTTATTTTAATTTTATATTAACTTTTTTAGCCATGGTAGGGACTACCACGCAGGCCACCCTTTAGAATACGAGAAATTACACAAATTAAGTATTTGCGAATACTTTATTGCGTATTTCTAGACTTGCATATTTCAATTATCATCATACTAAAAACAAAATACGTGCTGTATAAAGCCATGACACCAGTCTACTTTATTTTCCATTACATTTTTCTTAGAAGGTCATCCTCGAATGACGGCGCGGCGGTCTAACAAATAGGTTCTTGAAATCTATTTTTAGATACCTTATGACCCATCTATAAGTTCTAAATCCAAAGGATTCCAAACAAACCGCTAAAGGATCCGGAAGTTAAAGACTACCCAAAGTAAAACGATAATTATACATGGTGTATATAGGCGGATGCCAATTAAGAACATTCTTGGATCGGACGCCAATTTGTACTCCATATAAATATATATATATATATATATATACAGGGTGGTCGGTAATGAACGCGCGAAAAAGCAATCCTAGCTTAAACTTCTGAAAATAATGATATTGAGCCAAATATGCCTTAGTAAAATGTTGCCCATTAATGAGATACAGGGTGTTAAAGTTTAATTCTCGAAATTATTACTCTATGGCTCAAGCTGTTTTTGAGATAAGGACATGAAAACTGGGAATCGGGGGTTTTCGATTATACCTATTCTATTTTTTTCACATAATATGTAGGGGGCGCTAGTTACACCCTATAAACTCGCTATTTCATGCGCTAACTTTCTTGTTAGTATAGTTCCATTATTTTTGATTAAAAATTATGATAGTGTGATGATTTTTAAGAAAAATAGGTATACTATACTTATTTCGATTAAACAAACCATTTTCAAAATATTTGCATTTAAACATTTTATTGCACAGTCAAATCGCGTCGGAAATAATAGTCAGTGACTCATTTTAAGTTTTAAGGCACGCCTCGAGGGGCAAGGGAAGAGAGAAGGAAATTCCAGCGGCGGATACAATTGCTTTGTAAATTAATATGTTATAATAACTATATAATGGAATAGTAATAAGTAAACTTAGGCAAATATCCACTTAAAAAATGCACATAAATATGCATGATTTTAGTCTAAAATATGCAAAAAAAACGTATATTTAAAATTATTCCTAAATCTAGTAATAAGCAACAAAATTGTACTACACTCAAATAGTAAAATATCCATTAGGCCTAGGAAAAAAAGAGTCATGGATGATAAGGGGTTTTTCTTATCATAAAATACCATATTGAAGGTTGCATCGAAAGTTTACATCAAAAATCAATAAAACTTTAAGTTTACTACTCGTTATCGGAGGTTTGATCAGAATTTGATTCAGAATCATTAGTATCACTACTTTCGGAACCAACATTGATAATAAGAGGTTCGACTCTAACTTCGACCGTAGTATCTAAATCCCACATTTTTTGTTGAATTGAAATGATAAATAAAAACGCAAAAATGTGATTTGCGTTGAAATTCATTTAGTTTAAAAATGTAAAAATACAAACACATGAGTGTTTATAATATAGGTATATAATTAAAGAAATGCATTTTTAGCAATAATATTAAACATTATCATAATTAAAACAAAAATAAATAAAAAGATTAAGCGAGTCTGCTAGTACTCGAGACTAATGTGTAAACATATTATATAACGACATCGGTTGTAAAAAAAATTACAGCAGCAAGTTATGTTCCCAAGCGGTAACCCATCCAATACTAATCACGCCCGACGTTGCTTAACTTCAGTGATCGAACGAGAACTGGCATTTTCAACGTGCTATGGTCCTTACCTGTACATTTTAGCATGTTCATAGAATAAAAACAAAAACATTCGCATTTATAATATTAGTTAGGATTCTTTAATTAATTAATTGGCAGCTTTGGAGCGGATTAATTCACTGCACAAATTCGACACGAAAATCTAATGCCACCAGGAATAACATCAACATATGGATACAGCATATTTACCTTATAATCTTGGGCCGACATCCTTTGATTTGGGACAATCAATAACCAGCTTTTTCAAAATTTACCGCTTTAAACGTCTGGGCATCTGAATAATACTTTTGACAGTTCGTATAATTTAAAATAATAATATGCTTTTTTATCGTCTAAAATCCGTTTAAAAACGATTTTAAATGGCAAAATTGTATAAAAATCCGAAAATTCGGACTTTTTTAGCGCGATAGCCGTGCCTTCGGACGAATTTGTCGTAGATTTTGAAGCGAAAATCAATTTAAATTCAACCGTCTATTAAAAATAAGCTGTTATATGGATCCAAATGCACTGCGAATATAATATAATAAAAATAATACTTTGACGGTTTGTTAAATTTTAAATATGCTTTTTTATCGTCTAAAATCCGTTTGAAACGATTTTAAATGGCGAAATTGTATATAGTACTGTCCTAGCGGCTAGAATCGGTTTACACATTTCCGTTCCATTTGCCGAGATTTACCCTCATACCGCCGCGTAGGATGTTTACACATCAAAAACTCTCGGGTATTCAAGATCAAATTACCTCAATGTCATTCAAGATAAAGGTCACCCCAAAACAGTTCCAAGGACCTTCAAGGTCATACACGCTTGGGGCAATCCCAAGGTCATATGCGCGACCTTCAACAAAAACTCAAGGACATTCAAGGTAAAATGTCAAGGACATTCAAGGTGAAATTAGGCCAATGTGGTTCAAGGTCGAATACACTTAAGACCAAGTGGGCGGGGTCTATCTCAAAGTCACCGGAGGGGGTGAGGGCGCAAAAAATTGGAGGGGGAGAATTGAGGCCTTCTGTAGCACTCTACTGTGGATTAATTCACAGCATACTTTCGACAGGAAAATCCACAAAGCTTGTTCTTTTACCAGCTACTCATCTTGGGCCGACATCCTTTGATTTGGAAAAGTCTATAATCAAATTTTGCAAATTTTAGAAGAGGGCTATGACTCAATATTGGTTTAAACGTCTGGACATCTGAATAATACTTTTGACAGTTCGTTTAATTTAAAATAATAATGTGCTTTTTTATCATGTAAAATCCGTTTAAAAACGATTTTAAATGACACAATTGTACAAAAATCGCAAAATTCGGACTTTTTTAGGACGATAGCCGTGGCTTCGGACGAATTTGTCGTGGATTTTGTAGCGAAAATTCATTTTAAATTCAACCGTCCATTAAAAAAAACAAACTTATAGAAGGAAAATTATAGAAGAGGGCAATGCCTGAATATTGTTTTAAAAGTCTGGCCATCTGAATAATATTTTGACGGTTCGTTTAATTTAAAATATGCTTTTATATCGTCTAAAATCCGTTTAAAACCGATTTTAAATGGCAAAATTGTATAAAAATCGTCAATGCGACGGGCTTATAATGTCACAATCGGTTTATACATTTCCGTCCCATTTGCCGAGATTTACCCTCATACCGCCGCGTAAGATGTTTACACATCAAAAATGGGTAGATATGAAAACAGAAAAAATTACCCTTCACTTTTAGATAGGAAAATCTATTAATATAATATAATTATAGTCAAGAGCGATCTTATCGTGCGGGTTCAAAGGTCACAATTTTCAGTAAAAACTTCATTTGTGGCAGATTTTGCGTGTAAAATCTGTCAAAGTAATGACATTTAATGAAAAATAATAATAAATAAATAAATAAATAATAAATAAAAATGTGACCTTTGGACCCGCACGATCAGACCGCTTTTGACTATATATAGCCATAACGTTACTGTAATATTTTTAACCTGTTCTGATTCTGTTTAGCCCGTTTTGGCTATTTCTAGTCACTTTTGGTTAGTCGTTCAAACAACTTTCCGTTAGTTCCAACTTATTGAAGTGTAAACATCTTAAGCGGCGGTATGAGGGTAACCTCGGCAAATGGGACGAAAATGTGTAAACCGATTCTAGCCACTAGGGTGGTATTATATACAATTTTGCCATTTAAAATCATTTTAAATGGATTTTAGATGATAAAAAAGCACATTTTAAATTAAACAAACAGTCAAAAGTAATATTTATTAATTATTATATTCGCAGTGTATTTGGATCCATAGCACAGCTTATTTTTAATGGAAGGTTGAATCTACAATGAATTTTCGCTTCAAAATCCACAACAAATTCGTCAGAAGCCAAGGCTATCGTCTTAAAAAAGTACGAATTTTTGGGTTTTTATACAATTTTGTCATTTAAAATCGTTTTTAAACGGATTTTAGATGATAAAAGAGCATATTATTATTTTAAATCAAACGAACTGTCAAAAGTATTATTTAGATGCCCAGACGTTTAAAACAATATTGAGTCATAGCCCTCTTCTAAAATTTGCAAAATTTGGTTATTGACTTCCCAACTCTAAGGATGTCGGCCCAAGATTACTAGGTAAATAAGCTGTGACCATATGTTGATGTTATTCCTGATGGCATTAGATTATAGTGTCGAATTTGTGCAGTGAATTAATCCACTCCGAAGCTGCCAGTAAGTATTATTAAATAATCCTAACTAATATTATAGATGCGAATGTGTTTGTTTGTTTGTTTGTTTCTTACGCTTTCACGAATAAACTGTTTCAATCATCATGAAATTTTGTACAGATATTTTCAGTAAAGAACATAGGTTTAGCTTTTACCCGGGGCTTCGTTCGCGTTGATTTTTTATTATTTTAATCTTGGTTATTAAACGTAATTTTTATTCTATGACCAAGCTAAAACGTACAGGCAACGGCCATAGCATGTTGAAAATGCCAGTACTCGTCCGATCACTGAAGTTAAGCAACGTCGGGCAGGGTTAGTACTTGGATGGGTGACCGCTTGGGAACACAACGTGCTGCTGTCATTTTTTTACAACCGATGTCGTTATAGGATATGTTTACACATCAGTGTCTCGACTACTAGCAGATTCGCTCATTTTTTTTAGTCATTTGAACTGACTCCGATACGTTATAATCAAATCTAATCTTTTTAGTTAGTTTTGGTTAGCCGCAAAAATTCGGTTTGTCTTGGCTAGTTTTAACTTACTTTAACTTTTGCAATTTAATCCGATACGGTTTAGCCCGTTTTGGTGCTTTTGGTTACTTGTGATTAGTTTTGGTTATTCATTCAATTAGCTTTCGGTTAGCTTTAGTTAGTTTTAAATTATTTTAGTAATTTGAACCGGTTCCGATACATTATGGTTAATTTTAGTTAGTCGGCAAAATTCGGTTAATTCAAATTCGTTTCACCTTATAAGCTTAATATTTTTAATCTGTTCTGATATGTTTTAGCCCATTTTGGTGCATTTGGTTACTGTTGGTTAGTCGTTCACTTTCGGCTAATCTCAGTTAGTTTTAATTTATTTTAGTTATTTGAACCGGTTCCAAAACGTTATAACCAATTTTAGTGTTTTTGGTTAGTCACCAAAATAAGGTTAATTTGAATTAGTTACAACTTACTTCAATATTTTTAATTTTTTCGATACGTTTTAGCCCGCTTTGGTGTTTTTAGTTACTTTTGGTTAGCTTTGGTTAGTTATTCAATCAATTTTCGGTTACTTTCAGTAAGTTCCAATTTATTTGAGCCATTTTATTCCGATACGTTAAAACAATTTAAACGTTTTTGGCTAATAATGTAGGTCGTAGCAAAATTCGGTTAATTTGGGTTAGTTACTTATTTTGTTCGTAATCTGTTCCGATACGTCTTAGCCCATTTTGGTTACTCTTGATTAGCTTTGGTTCAACATCTTTTGGTTAAGTTTAGTTAGTTTTAATTTATTTTAGTCATTTGAACCGGATCCGATACGTCATATCCAATTTTGATGTTTATGGTTAACTGTTAGTTTCAACTTGTTAGAAAGCCCCCATTTATAATATGGGCTTTCTATAGGGCGCGACCAATCGGGACAAAAACTTCGTAACGGTACGTCGGATCGCTCTGAAACTTATACCAATCGATTTGTAATCGAAAAAAAAAATTTTGATTTTTTGTCTGTATGTGTGTATGTGTGTATGTGTGTATGTGATGGGATCGATTACAGGTCGCAATTTTGAAGGTAGCGACTTGAAATTTGGCATAGAGGTAGAGGTCCACGAACCCTCGGAACCTATTGATTTTGGTTACGATCGGCTAATATACAGGGTGTGAAAACAGGACAAGTTACCGTTTTTCGGCGTTTTTTGGCATTTTTGACCGTGTAAACAAGGACCAACTTTTCT
>MU195174.1:0-14957 GCA_016904865.1 Pissodes strobi | reverse complement strand
ATGTACTAGCATCTACAGCTCACTACAAAACAAGGTCACGAATCGGCCCGAACGAGTTTCGAAGTCAATCTCGCTTCGCTCGCTCCAGGGCTCAATGAACCAAAACTAACCCAAATTTAGAAAAAAAAATAAATATAACCTTAATATATTTTTTTAAAAAACCACCGACGGGAATCGAACGCAGGAGGCCATAATCGGAAACCCAGAACCGTATAGACCACGAAACCGCTTAGAGCCTTTCCGCTAGGCCGTATAGACAAGGGTAAAAAGTAACGAAACTCGTTCGGGCCGACTCGTGATCTTGTTTTGTAGTGAGCTGTAGATTGCTATTGTAATATGTTATCTAGAATTAGGAGTACTAAGAAGCCGCCTTTTAGTTGTTTCTTAATGTTATGATTGTTATGGTTTCATGTTACATATTATGTAGGTATCTATAATTACATGCTAGGTATATTCTATTCTATATTTGGTTATTTTAAACCTACTGTCAACCAGTCAACCTATCGAAAAGTAAAATGCCGAGTTTCACGCGACATTTTTAAACGGAACCCTATCTTCAAACTCTTGAATAACAGGCTCATACAGGCCATGGGAAGACCTCACGCGCGGCCAAGCCCGATCCGTGCTTACCTGTGCTTGTCCGCCGCGCGGGTCTGGCCTGTTCTAAGACAGGCCGTGGGAAGCCACTTTAACAAAGGCCCGTACAGAGATAAAAAAAATGTTAAATACAAAAATTGTAAGATATGTTGTGGTAAATATTGTGAAAATATTTTCAATTATACAGGGTGCTTTATAAAATCCTGTCGTTCGTTTTTTGAGTTTTTTTAATGGAATGTATATTATTGCACATTTAGATTCTGCATGAAATTCTAGACACATTTCGTGAATAATGCCCTATATCTATCCCCAAGTTTTTCGAAATATTGACAGTTGAAAATCGGCCAACTACCATGTTTGACAGGCTGTACAGGGTTATCCAACGAGGACTAGACAAGGCGATTTATTTACTTTCCCTGTAATTTTATAAAAAAAACCGAAATAACCATCTTATGTAATTTTCTCCCGCGAATTCGGATATGTTCAGCAAAAACCAATTGAACTAAAGGTCACTTTGATATATTTTTTAAATGGGAGGCCATGTATATTATTGCATATTTGGATTGTGCGAAAAAGGCTAGACATATTTCATGAATAATGTCTTATACCTATCTCTAACGGTTTTTGAAATATTGACAGTTGAAAATCGACCAATTACCAAGCTTGACAGCTTGTTAAATCTAAACGGCTATAGATAGAACAAAACGGTTTGCACTTTCCTGTATTGGTTTTTCATAAGCTCTCGTATAACACTAACTTTTTATTTAACCAGAGGTTAAATTTATCCGGGATTTTTTAGCATCTGGTTAAATCTAAAGTTAGTGTCATACGATAGCTTATGAAAAACAATTATCGGAAAGTGCAAACCGTTTTGTTCTATCTTTAGCCCTTTAGATTTTACAAGCTGTCAAACTTGGTAAATGGTCGATTTTCAACTGTCAATATTTCAAAAACCGTTAGAGATAGGTATAGGACATCATTCATGAGATATGTCTAGGCTTTTTCGTACAATCCAAATATGCAATAATATACATGACATCCCATTTAAAAATATAACAAAGTGACCCCTAGCACTTTTATTTGATGTTCAATTGTTTCTTGCTGAACATATCCGAATTCGCGGGAAAAAATTACATAAGATGGCTATTTCAGTTTTTTTTTGTAAAAATACAGGGAAAGTCAAAAATTAGCCTTGTCTAGTCCTCGTTGAATAATCCTGAGCAAACTAAACGGGTAAAAATAGAGCAAAATGGTTTGCACCTCTCTATCTCGATTTCTCATAAGCTATCGTTTAACGCTAACTTTGTATTTATTTACCCAGAGGTTAAATTTACCTGTGGTTAAATAAAAAGTTAGTGTCAAACAATAGCTTATGAAAAACCAAGATAGGAAAGTACTAACCATTTTGCTCTATCCTTAGCCGTTTAGAGTTTACAGGCTGTCAAACTTGGTAAATGGCCGATTTTCAACTGTCAATATTTTTGCTGACTTCTTTTGTTCTCTTGATCTTCTAGCGATCAACATTTTTTGACAAATACTACTGTTTTTGGAACCAGGTCGCTTTTTTTCCCATATTGATACAAAAACAATAAAACAAAGCACTGATAGAACCAAAACACAATAAATCACGTGGGAGCCAACATACGAATGTCGAAAGTGAGAGATATCAGTAATGGGGGCATCCTTATTGAGTGTGGTGGAACAAATGATGCTGAAAAACTTAAAGAGCTCGCAAGTCTAAGCCTGTCAGACTCCTATGAGGTTAAGGATGTCAAAAACAGAAATCCAAGGTTAAAGATTGTGGGGTTGAATGGTGAAATTGGGCAAGATGAACTCCTAACAAAGCTCAGGCTGCAAAATGATGTTTTCGATGGCGTTACTGAGTGCAGCGTGTTGAGGATATGGCCTACAAAGAAGCGAGATAATGTGTATCAAGCAATATTGGATGTAGATCCAACTTCCTATGGTAAAATTCTAAAAGGTCGCCGATTGATTGTTGATTATGATTCTTGTATTGTTTATGATGCCATAGAGTTAAAAATGTGTTTTAAATGCAGCGGTCTAAATCACTATTCTAAAAATTGTAGAGCGGTAACCCGACAGTGTCCTAAGTGTTCTCTTGATCATAATATGTCTGAGTGTACGTCAAATAATTTAAAATGTATAAATTGTCTTAATGCTAAGGTAAAGTCAAATGTTGAACATGCTGCTTGGGATTGTAGTAAATGTCCTATTTATAAGAAAAAGTGGGATATGTATAGGAATACACTGTTGTCTACTGCATAGCAACTAGAATATAGTGCGAGTTTGCAGGCTGTCATTCCAGGCAGAGCTTTCAAGCCATCTGAGACACCTTCAGTGTTTTCAATATATTATCAGAATGTGCGCGGACTGAGAACAAAAACTCATGAATTATACAAGGCTTCCTATTTATGTTCTTTTGAATTGATAGCTCTGTCTGAAACTTGGCTTGATCCTGGTATATACAATACGGAAATTTTTAGTTGTGAATATAACATTTTTAGGTCTGATCGTAATTTTGCATTGACTAATACTACTAGAGGTGGTGGAGTACTGTTGGCATTAAATAAAGCTTATAGTGCTGTCCCTATTGATTTTTCTTTTTCGGATCCAAGAGTGGATGTGGTGAGCATTAGATTATCTATAGAGCATCGTGCAGTTTGTATTATCCTTATGTATATTCCTCCCAATCTGGCTCCTCAGGTCTACGATAGGCTTGGTGAAGAAATGCTAAATTCTAATTATTTCACTAATAATGATGAGTTAATCATTTTAGGTGATTTTAATCTCCCCAAATACGTAAATTTTGTACATGATAAGTCTTATCACGATAATTACATTGATGTTTTATTAAACTTTTGTGAATTCATGTGTTTGGAACAGTATAATTTCGTTCGTAACGAACATGACCGTTTACTTGATTTGGTGTTTAGTAGGGGTTTAATATGTGTCAATAGAGCGGAAAATGCGTTGATTTCTTTGGATGGCCATCATCCTGCTTTAGAGATATCACTTTCAATTAATCGTCAGAATGACAAGTTTCAGGTTAATAATGTGCCAAAATTTAATTTTAGAAGGGCGAATTTTCCATCTTTATATAATGATATGCTGAAAGCTGACTTCTCTTTTGTGCGTACTTCAGGCTCTGTTGATGATGCTTGCGATAGGTTTTATTCAGTTTTAAACAATATTATTGCAAATAATGTACCTATTACACGACCAAAAAAATAATAAGTATCCTCAGTGGTATAACGCTTCAATAATTCGTAATATTAAGAAAAAAAATAAGTTTTGGAATAAGTATAGACGATTCAGAAATCTAAATGATTTTATCGAGTTTAAAAATTTGCGCAAGAAAGTTAAAATTGATATCGATGTGGCTTATAAAAAATATGTAAGGGAAGCTGAACGCGACTTTTCTCACAATCCTAATAAATTTTGGTCTTTTTTACATTCTAAAAAGAATTCTACTAGTATTCCAAATAATATGAATTTTAAAAATGTAATTCTAAATAGCCCCCAAGATATCGTTAACGCGTTTGCAGAGTTCTTTCGTTCGGCTTATGCGGACTCCTCGACATTTCGGATAGGTGATCATAATGGTTTAAGTAATTCGCCTACACTTGTTATTTCGGAAGTCGGGGAGGAAGATGTGACGCGGGCACTAAAAAGGTTGAAACCAAGGTCTACGGCGGGTCCTGATGGTATTCCGGCTTTCTTCATTAGGGACTGTGCGGCGATTTTTGCGAAGCCACTTACTGATCTTTTTAATTTGTCTATAAAGTCTTTATCCTTTCCAAAAAGCTTGAAAAAATCCAGAATATGTCCCGTATTTAAGAAGGGTGATAAATATATGGTTGAAAATTACAGACCGGTAGTAATATTAAACAATTTTTCGAAAGTTTTTGAGACTGTATTGCATGAAATCATCTTTAGTCATGTCAAATTAAAAATTATTCCTGAACAACATGGTTTTTTTCCAGGACGCTCTACTATTACGAATTTGACCACGTTAACTCAGTTTATCTCGGAGAGTCTGGATAGCGGAAGTCAAGTTGACGTTATCTACACAGATTTTTCTAAAGCATTTGATAGGCTCGACCATGGTATTCTGCTCAGAAAGTTGTTTGATTGTGGGCTAAGTAATAATTTTATAATTTTTTTAAATTCATATCTAATTGACAGGCAGTTGTCGGTAAAGTATCGTGGTTTCGAGTCTGTCTTTATTAATGCCACCTCTGGGGTGCCTCAGGGTTCAGTCCTTGGCCCCTTGTTTTTTAATATTTTTATAAATGACATCATAGATAATATTAAATCACCTTCGCTTCTTTATGCTGATGACTTAAAGATATTTCGTAGGGTTGACTCGCTACAGGATTGCCTTTACCTTCAAGAGGATATGGTCTCATTGGGTCGATGGTGTGATTCAAACAATTTACACCTTAATATAAACAAGTGCTTTGGCTTATCATTTACTCGTAGAACTGCGCCAACTTACTTTGCATACACTATAAATCGGACTGTTTTGTTGAGGTGTTCTCAATTTAAAGATCTGGGTATTACTTTTGACACAAAGTTATCTTTTGTCAATCACATCAATGAGCTAATTTTAAGCTCTTACAGAAATTTGGGCTTTATCTTGCGAAACTCTAAGGATTTTGTTAACATGAATACTCTGATTGTATTGTTTAATGCATTCGTGCGATGTAAGCTGGAATATGGATCACTTATTTGGTACCCTGCTTATGAAGTTCATTCTGACGCGATTGAAAGAATCCAGAGGCGTTTTGTTAAATACCTTTGGTTTAAGTCGGATGGTGCCTATCCAGAGATTGGCTTTCCAAATGATGTTCTGTTAAGCAGATTTAACATATCCAGTTTAGTGAAACGTAGAGAATTTGCTGCAGTTTTGTTCTTGTATAAGCTGTTAAACGGTAAATTGGACTGTCCAGAAATATTGCCTAGAGTTAAGTTTCGAGTGCCATCCCTGCAGGCTCGCATTAATCATTCCTTTTTTTATTTACCTGTTCCTCGAACAAATTTATTATTGTATTCACCGCTCTATGTCATGTGCAATGATTATGAAAAATATAAGCACCATATTGACATATTTTTCTGTACTGTACAACAATTGAAAAAGTATATTTAACTGTTGGTTAATGGATAGTATATTTTTTATTTATAAGTCGTTGTCGTCTTGTGCGTAAGGTTAGTATAGTTTAGGTTAGGTTTAGTTTGGTTATTTCATTTTGTATTATTTGAATAATGTTATTTCTGTTATTTGTATGTTGCTACCCTGTAATTGGAAGTTTCTGTCTGGGTAGTGTACTAAATAAATAAATAAATAAATAAATAAATAAATCACAAGTTACAGAACAACCCGCACACTCGAGATTCAAAATTTGAATGATAAAACAAATATTACTGTAGGATTCAAAAAATACGAAGGATAAGATAAACAATCGACTCGCTTCTACCTAGTCTAGACGTAGGTATCGTCTTTACGAAGTCAATTGAAAAAGTTGGGACTCTTAATTTAATGTCGGCATAGTCTTTTCTCAGTTGCCGGCGAGCGCCTACACAAAATAATTAGAAATTATTAAGAGCCCCAACTGTTTCAATTAACTTCGTAAAGACTTATAACATAAAATATAAAAAGGTCTTCTAAACACTTTAGGCAGGTTACGAGCCTATATATTTGGAAAAAGGTATCTACATCAATAATTATTACCTATAGATAAATAATGACTATTTTCAAGGAATAATAATAATAAAGGGGAAAATACCTACATGGTGGTCCATTAGTGTGACTGTCCCGTATCTATGTTAAATACAAAAAATGTAGGATATGTCGTGTCGCATATCGTAAAATATTTTCAATTATACACGGTGCTTCGTAAAAACCTGGCATTCGTTTATTGACTTTTTTTAATGGAATGACCTGCATATTATTGCACATTTAGATTCTACATCAAATTCTAGACACATTTCATGAAAAATGTTCTACACCTATCTCCAATTGTTCTCGAAATATTGACAGTTGAAAATCGGCCATTGACCAAGATAGAGCAAAATGGTTTGCACCTTTCTATCTCGATTTTTCTTACTTTGTTTTATTGTTTTTGTATCAATATGGGGAAAAAAGCGACCTGATTCCAAAAACAGCAGTATTTGTCAAAAAATGTTGATCGCTAGAAGATCAAGAGAACAAAAGAAGTCAGCAAAACTAATGGCATTAACGTAAGTTTTGTTTTAACAGACTACTAAATACAACAACTTTTGATTTTGTTTGTTGAATAATGTACAGGGTGGCCGCTTTAAGTTGAAATCTCGAAATCTATGAGTGTTGCAAAAAAAATTAAAAATACAAAAGATGTTTCTAGTTAAACGAACTTTTATTGTTTGTAGTGTTTTAATTGTCACCCTATTTTATACAAGGGGGTCATATTAAGAAAAATTTTTTAAATAGTATGCCCTTTTTTCTTACATATTTCTAAATAAACCAGTAAAAGATGAATTCAACGATATGCAGGGTGGCTGAAAATACCGTTAGAATAATTTCAGGAGAGATTCTACATAAGAAAATATTAAATTCTTCTCATATGAACCGGGGTCCGAAAATGCATAGTTTCCCAGGTACAGGATGTCAAACTTTAAAAAAATCGTTTTTTTAATTAATATCTTAAATATCCTTTTAACGATTTTGTTGAAATTTAGTAGTGTTATCTGTAATAATAAGGGGCTTATTTAGCCTTAATAAGATTAAATATATAAAGTCTAGTGGGGCCCCGGAGGGTATCATACCGAATATTATTGGCCACAACACCAACTGGCTCAAACATCACAACAAGACCGACAACGAAGGTAGAGAGGCTGAAGCATTTGCCATCAGCTGCGGGCTTGCTCAACTTGTAGACGAACCAACTCGAATCTCAGAGAGGGGCGAATTCGCCGCCCTCCTGGATCTTTTTCTGACCACCAATCCTGACCAGTACAAGGTTACAGTTGGTCCGCCATTAGGTACCTCCGACCACAAACTTATTACAACGGTTTGTGAATTGCCACTCATACAGAAGGATCCACCATTGCCTCGCAAAATCTGGCATTACAATTCTGCAAACTGGGACGATCTGAGGCAGTTTTACCTGGATTTTCCTTGGCTCGACGTCTGCTTTGCCACTGACGACCCGTCAGACTGCTGCGAAGAGATCATGCAAGTAATCTCCTCAGGAATGGAAGCATACATCCCAAATTCCATCAAGTTACCATCAAAAGGAAAGCCCTGGTTCGACAAAAGATGCGAAAGAGCTGTAGGAAGGAAACAGCAAGCCTATAAGTACTGGCAGCAAAATCAGACCGCTGAAAATCGCAATTATTTTATCGAAGCGAGAAACGAGTGCAAGCGTGTGATCGACGAAACTAAGGACAAACACAATCAAAGGATCAGGAATAAACTTTTGCAATGCCCCAGTGGCTCCAAGAATTTCTGGTCGGTAGCAAAGGCAGTAAGTAACAACTTTACAAAAACGTCTCTCCCACCTTTGTCGGACGAACGTGGCATCACGGCGACTACAGCCAAAGAAAAAGCAAACATGCTCGCCAAAATGTTTTCATCGCACTCTACCTTAGACGTGCCCCAAAGCAAGACTCTCCCCACTATACCGAACATCAACACCACCATGGCAGAAGTCAAGTTTCCTCATCGTGATATTCGCAAAATCCTTAAAGAACTAGATACGCAAAAGGCATCAGGACCGGACGGAATACCTGCCATCGTGCTAAAGAACTGCGCCAACGAACTAACACCTGTTTTTTCCAGGCTTTTTTCTCTTTCTTACAGAAAAGGGATTTACCCATCCTCTTGGAAAGTCGCTCGAGTGCAACCTGTTCCAAAAAAAGGCAAGAAAACCACGCCCTCAAACTATCGCCCGATTGCCTTGCTTCCAATAATCTCCAAAGTCATGGAACGTGTAGTCAACCAGCAACTACTCAAGTACCTCGAGAGCAACAGAATAATCAGCGATAATCAATACGGCTTTCGCAAAGAGAGATCGACAGGAGATATATTGGCCTATGTCACTCATATATGGAGTAGGGCAATTGAAAACTACGGAGAGTCTCGAGCGATTGCGTTGGATATTTCAAAGGCATTCGACAGAGTTTGGCATGACGGACTGCTCAACAAACTGCCGTCCTTGGGACTGCCCGCCTCTCTCTGCAGCTGGCTGGCCAGTTTCCTTAAGAACCGATCCCCACATGTTGCAGTCGATGGACACATCTCGGACACATTCACCATCAACGCGGGCGTGCCTCAGGGCGCAATACTTTCACCAACTCTGTTCCTCATCTATATT
The DNA here is from genome assembly GCA_016904865.1 of Pissodes strobi. Classification (NCBI taxonomy): domain Eukaryota; kingdom Metazoa; phylum Arthropoda; class Insecta; order Coleoptera; family Curculionidae; genus Pissodes; species Pissodes strobi. The sequence continues at coordinate 5,985 of MU195174.1, read as the reverse complement.
AATGACCTGCTGATCGAAACGAATAATCCTGTTTACAGTTTTGCAGATGACAGCACCCTTGTCTCCCACTTTAGATCAGAAAAACCCTTACCAGCGACTGAGACTCATCACCGCAGACAGGAGCAGATTACAGCAATTAATCAAGACCTGGAGAAAGTTCAAACTTGGGGCGACCGAAATTTGGTCCAGTTCAATGCAGCAAAGACCCAAGCAGCAACGTTTACTAAGAGGGTCAATACAGCGGGCCCTGACATCATTATGGCAGGATCGACCATTCCTTCATCCTCGTCAATCGGGCTGCTGGGTGTCTCGGTCAACAGCAATATGTCATGGCATGACCATGTTGCTAACATCGCAAAATCAGCCTCCCAGAAGCTTGGTGCGCTATTTCGCAACAAAAAACTCTATACACCGCAGCAGTTGCTCTTGCTGTACAAAGCGCAAATAAGACCGTGCTTAGAATATTGCTCACATATCTGGGGTGCCGCACCAAAGCATACCCTAAAGCTGCTGGATTCCATTCAGAAGAGGGCTGTGCGTCTCGTCGGCGATCCGGAGTTGACCCGGAATCTGGATAGTCTGGAACATCGCAGACATGTGGCCGAGATGTCTCTGTTTTACAGATACTTTCACAGCAGATGTTCCCAGGATTTGGCCCACATAATCCCGCCCCTGGCAACTCCTGTCAGGCAGTCCCGACAGACGGCAGGAGCACACCAGTTCGTCGTACAACTAGAAACACCTAGAACATCGCTTTACCAGAACTCCTTTGTCTGGCGCACTGCATCACTGTGGAACTCACTTCCAGGACATCTGTTTCCCACTAATTACAACCTACAAATATTCAAGAACCGTGTTAATCAACATGTATGTTTTATATTTTGTTTTTAGATAGCTTTATATATTTTATAAACATAGATTCCATTTTCTCATCATTTATTACGCAAGCCATAATATATGAACAAACTATGACACATAGGGAGTAAGCCAAGATTTCCCAATTCTCCATAAAGTTTTTTTATCCCTTCCGTATTATGCTTACATTCGAAGCCTACGACATATTATTATGCATTTTTTTTTGTAAATAGGTTTGTATATTAATTCTGCAAATTTCGATGTCTTTTTACGTTATTTAATACATTAAATGCCTTCTTCCAGAAATTGTTGATCCTATATTTGCAAGAAGTCTAAAAATTAGAAACCCCCATCGAGATAATTAAATATTTTTTATATGGATTTATATTATAATATGTAGGTATTTTTAGATTATTTGTAAAGACATGATGGTACCATTTCTTATTTGGAATGCACAATTTTTATAATTATATTAAAAACCTATCATTACAAATTTCTTATTTTCCTTTCTTATAAATGACTGACAAATTTCAAGAGAACTGGTTTTGAAAAGCATCCGTATCTAAGTTATAAAAGTAAAATCATGAAAAAAAAATATGTGTCAGCTTTATAAACACACAACTAAAGTGAAACCTCTGAAAGAAATATTGGAAATTGAGTTTTTACTATTTTTTTAAGCTTTTTTCCCCAACTTTTGCTCCCGTTTCAACACTTTTTTTTTTGCTTTTTTTATACATCATTTCTTTTCTTTGCATTTTGCCATCCCCGTCTTGAACTCTTTACATTTTTTTCGCCTAACTTTTTTATATACTTTTTTCTTATTTCGTTTTATAATACTTTTATTAACTTTCGGAACAATCTTTTACGTTTTTTTTCAATTCTATCAGAATTTTTTTCTCCCCATTTTTGCCATCCCAACCTCGTAGCTGAATGCTTTCGCCTGAAACCGCATGTCTCTAACTTTTTTTTTTTTTTATTTTTTTCTTCGTTTTATAACACTTTTATTAAGTTTCCGAACAATGTATTACTTTTTTTCCATTTCTTCCCATTCTTTTGGGTTTCCGGGGAGGTGGGGGTGCAACGTGGTTTTTCCCAAACCCCCCCTTAAATTAGAGCCCCGGTCCCACATATGGTCAAGGGTAGCCCCCCCCCCATGAGGCGCACCTACCATAAAAATTTCAACACAGTAGCTCTTCCCGTTCTCCCGAGAGATTTTGTCATATTTTGCCTGACTGCTGATGCTGTCCGTCTCGAAGCACACGTAATGCGCTTATCGACGGTCCAACGGTGACTGCGACGTGGTCACGTGGCGTAAAATGCAGTGTTGTTTTCGCACAACTTAAATCGAATCGGTGGGCGGTGCCTAGACAGAGAACGAAGAATAGCTTGCCTTTGCTAGAAAGGCACGCCGTCGGAATCTCGTTTCACTGATAAACCCCCTTAATTCCACCACGAAACACGAAAACGAATATAATTATTATGGTCAATATCATATACATATAAAAATATCAATCGGTGACGGAGGCGGGGTGAGTGCGGTGCGGCGGGAGTGACACGGGTAAAGAAGCGTCAAACCGTCTTCTTGGAGCACGAGCGACAAGAAATGCTCCTGTTGCCACGTTTTGTACCACGTTGCCGCTTGTAGTGTAAAGTCGGGAATAAATAATAGTTATTAATCATGATACAATATTTTTGTATCATGGTTATTAATGATACTAGTTCGATATGAACACTATATTGAAACGCTTGTAATGTTAAACCACGTTTCATTAAGCAAAGTTCATATCGAACGTGTATCATTCAAAATTTAATCTACGACGGCGACGGGACGCCGCGACGGTCCAAATAAATTTTATTTGCATAGATTCGATTTGTCCTACAATTCCAGAAACGTTTTCATAAATTAAAATACAAAATTATAACTATCACTTACCTAAACGCACCGAATTTTGGCCACTAACCAAAAATATTAAATCTGATTATAACATATTGGAGGGTTCAAATTACTAAAATAAATTAAAACTAACTGAAATTAACCGACAGCTGATTGAACGACTAACCAAAAGTAACTAAAAGCACCTAAAAAGGGCTAAAACGTATCGGAACAGATTAAAAATATAACTAACTAAAATTAACCAAAACCATTTAAATTGGTTATAACGTATCCGGTTCAAATGACTAAAATAAATTGGAACTAACTGAAAGTATGTGTGTGAGTGAATAACTAACCAAAAGTAACTAAAAGCACCAAAATGGGCTAAAACGTACCTGAAGAGATGAAAAATATTAAAGTAAGTTAAAACTAACCCAAATTAACCCAATTTTTGCGACTGACCAAAAACAGTAAAATTGGTTATAACCTATCGGAATCGGTTCCAATGACTAAAATAAATTTAAACTAATTGAAATTTTCATACCACTGACGTTACTATGTACAGGGTGTCCCAAATTCGAGCCTCATCATTGGGATCTCGGAAACTAGAAGAGATACGAGGTCGGTTAAATGGAGGTAAAGTTGCGAAATTTCATGCTGATCAAAATGCCATCTTAAAAGTTAAAAAATTCCGAATACTTCCGAAGATATTTAGAAAAAACCGAATAGTCGCGATTTAATTTTTATTTTTCTATGACTCTATTTGAATAGATATAACAAAATAAATTTCACATTCTCATTGCTACTTTTTCTGTTCTACAAGATGGTATTGTCAGATTTTCAAACCGACGTTTCGTCTTTGAGCTGCCATAATCAACTTTGTTTTTTTAAATACGGCCCTGGTTTTTTTATTACGGACTTTAAGAGCTTCTAATGTCCCAAAACCAATGATGTATCGCACTTATTCGAAAATAGTTATTTATGCAACAAGTGTGTAAAGTGACCCTTTTTTATGAATGAGAAGCCTACGGCTCATGCGACAATCCCATGAATAAAAAAAGGGTACTTTACACATGAGTAGCATACGAAATTTTTTCTACTATCGAAAAATATAGGAAAAAACAAAAATATCATTAAATTACTTTACGCACTAGTGCGTAAAATACATTATATTACGCACTAGTGCGTAAAATATATTATTTTAGGCACTGATTTACTTTACGCACTAGTGCGTAAAATAACTTATTTTACGCACTGCGCATTAAAAAAGCCAATTTTACGAAGCTTAGAGAGTGCGTAAAGTGAGTACTTTACGCACGGTAGTAGAAAAATTTATTTTAATAATTTCCTGGTAAAATCTTACCAAAAATACGTTTTCTGCCTCTCTCTAACACATGAGGTCTTACGGAAAATGCCATTAATATGAATTTTTCGAATAAGTGCGATAAATCATTGGCTTTGGGATTTTAGATGCTCTTAAAATCCGTAATAAAAAATCCAGGGCCGTATTTAAAAAAACAAAGTTGATGATGGCAGCTCAAAGACGAAACGTCGGTTTGAAAATCTGATAACACCATCTTATAGAACAGAAAAAGTAGCAATGAGACTGTGAAATTTATTTTGTTATATCTATTCAAATAGAGTCATAAAAAAATTAAAATGAAATCGCGAATATCCGTTTTTTTCCAAAAATCTTCGTAAGTGTTCGGAATTTTTAAAATTTTAAGATGGCATTTTGATCAGCATCAAATTGCACAACTATGCCTCCATTTAACCGACCTCGTATCTCTTCTAGTTTCCGAGATCCCAATGATGAGGCTCGAATTTGGGACACCCTGTACAGTCTTAGAGAAATATGTTTCTTATTAGAAATATTTTTCTAATGGCTATTTTGTCATACTCCGAGTTACCTAGAAGTAAGTGGCCTAACCAGCTCTGGTAATTATCCGGCACCAGATATAAGTACGATTTCATGGAAAATTTAAATGCTGAGAGGCGAGCGGATCGGGAAGAGGATGAACGAGAAGGCAAGCAGATCGGGAAGAGGAGGAACGTAGAAGGCAAGCTGAACAGGACCGGCTTCAGAAAATTTTTCAAGATCAAAAAGATAAAAGGCAAGCGGAAAGGGAACAGGATGAACGTAGAAGGGGAGCAGAACAGGACCGGCTTCAGAAAATTTTTCAAGATCAAGAAGATAAAAGACAAGCGGAACGGGAACAGGATGAACGTAGAAGGCAAGCAGAACAGGACCGGCTTCAAAAAATTTTACAAGACCAAGAAAATAAAAGGCAAGCGGAAAGGAAGAGGATGAGCGTAGAAGGCAAGCAGAATAGGACCAGCTTCAGAAATGGATGCTGGATGCAATTGTAGGCGAGCAAGGAAAATTGCAGAAAATATTGGACGGGCAAAATGAGAAATTTGAAAAAGAAGTATACAATATACAAAATGAAGTTGGAAACGTACAGAAAGAAATGCAAAATCTTCAGGCAGAAGTTACCAGACTAAAAAATCAAGGACCCACCGAGAGGGTATTCGCCACAGGACAGAATATAAAACATCCAACGTATGACGGTCAAACATCTTGGACAAGCCGCTGCTGTTGCCAACGGTTGGAATAACGAAGAAATGGCTACATCACTAGTGGTAGCTCGCTTCGTGGATTTGCCCTGGAACTACTACAGACCATTCCCATAAGCCAACACGGGAAATATGACATACTTGTAGCTGCCATGGAGAGACGATTTGGCGACCAACATAGAAGACAGCTCTATCAGGCACAAGTAAAGTCTCGACATCAGAATCCCGGTGAAAACCTGCAAGAGTTTGAGGCAGACGTTAGACGTCTCATTCAATTGGCCTACTCGGGAGTAACAGAAGAATTTCAAGAGTAACTTGCTGTCCAATATTTCGTGGATGGTATCAGAGATCCAGAAACTCAGAATATGCTACGTCTAGCCAAATTTGATAACAGCCGTGAAATTTTGGGTACAGCCCTAAAAATCGAGGCGGCCTGTAACATCTCTAAGCCAACAACAGGGCCGTATCAATCCAGGAAGAAAAGCTGGCGAACAGTTGTGAATTAACTGAGATGGGCGGTATTTTGAAGAAATTAGTTTTTCAGGCCACGGGGAGATTCCGGGAGCCACTAGAGGTTAGGTCATGCAACCAAAATGCTATTAGTCAGTGCTATAGATCTGGCAAAAGGACTGCCAAGTACAGAGGTTCCGGGAGCCACTGAAAGTTAGACCATGTAACCG
>MU195173.1:0-14165 GCA_016904865.1 Pissodes strobi | reverse complement strand
TGGATACTTCTCTATCATACTGTTTTTTTTTTTTTTTTTTTTTTTAATCTTTTAGTCTAAACTATCTGAGTATGTAGTTCTGGCCTCGCAGGTGTGATTTTTTTTTTCCTCACCTACACAGCTAGGTGGTCGTTACTTTGTTCAGGACCATCTGGTGCTTCTGATGTTGGTAAGTCTTGATTCGGATACGTTATTTCCTCAGCTAGCGTGAGAGGATCTTCTAATGCATTTTCAAATGCAAAAGAGTTTCCTTGGTTTTGCTACTTATGATATCGATTGAATCTGCAAATGCAACGATCTATTAGCCTATTTACAGCATCTGCAAATGCTGCAATTTCTGTTTTTGAACAGAAAAATAGGTTCATGAATATGTTCACTATCTGCAACTGCAATTGCAGACAGTGGGTACGATCGATTGTATCTGCTAATACAACGAACTATTTACCTTTTTGCTTGCTGCTTAACCCTGGTTATGCTTTCGACTGCATCTGCAAATGCAACGAGTTTTTAGCATATTTACAGTATCTGCAAATACTGTAATTTCTGTTTTGAATAAAAACCAAGAGTGTAATAATTCGCTACCTCCAATGCAATGATTTTATGTAAGAGGGTTGCAATAGTATGGTGGTTATTTGTTTTTGTATCTGCAAATACATAGCACTATACCGTTTTATTTTTGTCAGTACATATATCCTTTGCATCGGCAAATGTAGGGATATAGTGTGATGCCTCTAACTACTTTTACATAATATACCTACTGGGGTGGAGGCTGTTGGGGGCCCTTCACATCTGCAAATGTGAAGGCCAATTTTAGTTAAAGTTAGTCGCATCTGCAAATGCGAATTTGTAAATAGGTATTATTATTATTTATTAACATCTCCTGCAAGCAATGTTTACTCCAATTTTTTCCCTCACCGGACGGCTCATGTCAACACGAATTGTTTAAAAATAATGTGTTCCGGTATTACATTGCTTCGACAAAGCCGAACGATAACATTCCGCCTTTTTCCCTTAATTTTGGGTTAGTTTTGGTTAGCACTTTTAGTTCTTGTTGATTGAGACTCCGTTGCGAACAAAGGCAACGGAGGGCCATGCAAAGCTATAATAATACCCAACTTGGGATTTAGTCGCTCGTAAATTATGCGTCAGCTTGCCTTTGTGGTTAGTTTTTAGAGGTTAATTTCGTGAGAAAAGGGCACCGTTCGACCTACTCAAAATTTTATTTTTTATTTTTTTATTTTTTTGAAAAGTATTTGTTAATACAGCAATAGCAATAATTACAATATACATAGTCCTTATTCCTCTAGACAGTGTTTTTGAACACTGGTATTGAGGATAATTGCATTTTAGTAATAATAACAGTATGATTTCCTATAAACTCTCTAGTATTGTGGCTATGAATATCCTTTGAAAATATTATGATAATATTTTAATTTTGAGTTTTATTTATTATCCTGTAAATAAGTTTATTCTGTTCAAATTTTAATACCTTATGTAATTGCCATACTCTTAAATTTTCATATAGATCTGCAGCATGAGTCAGTGGATCATAATTAAATATAACTTTGTTTTTTGTTTTGCAATATTTGCATCGAATCGAATTGTAGTTTATAGTCCCACATGTGCCCCATACGGGGATCAAATATCGAAAAACGAATGATACGAAGGCATTATAACCATTTGTTTCTATTTTTTATATTCCTTTATATGGTATAAACGTTTAATTCTATATAAAACATTAATAAATGTGCAGGCCGACCGGTATATATTTCCTCCTTTTGATTGTGTTATGCAAACACTTTTTGTGATTGAATAGTATTTCTTTGGTAGGATGTACGATTAGACGAGATTACTAGAGAACGGTTCGAATAGCTCGTAGCGTTAACTGTTGCTTATTAGTTATTCATTTCGATATAATATATTTCAATTCCGAATATATTGTCTGTGTAATTGTGCACAGACGACAAATAAATGTAACAATGTTTTGTCATGCCCTCGTATATAAATAACAGTTTGTTAGTATAATTCAAATCGCAGTGAGCACATTTAATTTTTGTTTACTGCTTCATTCGCATTTTTGACTGTAACCCGTTCGCACTCTATTTTATTCTAATAAGTATAGTTAGTTTTAGAAGTTTGAGAGTATTTTCCATTTCAATTTTATTAAGTAAAAAAAATAAGGGTTACAAGTGTCATATTTATTCATAATACTCAGTTTAGTATTATACACATTTAGTTTGCTTTTATGCGCGAGACTCTGTTTTTATATATTTAAAATAACCAGGTATTTATGTATATTTGAAATTTTGGCATATAATCTTATATGGACTCACCCCCTGATTCGCTTCTTCCTATGAATATTGCCCCCTTTTTTCGCCTCCTTTGCGAGCAAGACGTATCACTAACACTTCACTATACTAGAAATACGATTTCTAGGCATTTTTCTTTTTAAAACCAAAAGAAAGAACCGATTTACGGATTCTTGCTTGTCACCGACCGGTACAAAATTGTAATGACGCATCAGCTCGAGCGGCTAGCCAGGGTCGGCTGAATCACCATGTTTTTAGATAACTTCTTTAAAAATTGTACCGATTGGGAAAAAGTTGTATACTACAAAGTGTAATGAGGGATGGCGGAGATGCGAAGGATAATAATAGCTTGCGTAGCTATTATTTTCTTTGATGGTTTCAAAGAGTCCGTTTAACACGTTAACTGCCACGTGCATCAAGTGTGTCTCACACGTGACATATTCATTTAGGCCATGTGAAACATACATGATTCACGTGCAAACTATTACTTTTATCTCTGTAGCTCGTCGGCGATTCACACTAGCCATATAAACACACGGTAGTTAAAAAAGCATGGCCTCATGAACAAATTAAGGTAGTTAGCCCACGTATTTTTCTTATCGGACGTTAAATATAGTTTATGCTTAGACGCTTTTTATTGAGAAAATAAAATAAATACTATTACATGTTAAAAAATACAGAAAGGGTACCAACATACAAACTATACAGATCTTAAATCTAACATAAGAATAACTTTGCTATTCTTTTGAACAAACATGTGATTTTGTGAAACATGTCACGCAGTAGTACTTATCGCATTGAATGCGCTTCCATCTAGTTTGTGCAGTATTTTTGGCTGCCACGGATCTCCCCTTTTCTTGAGATATTTTAGAATAGCAAAAGGAGCATCTTCGTCTATTAGAAGTCCCGACATCTTTAGTTTTGTTTTGAATCACGTATGATTCACACGGCCTGCTATGCAATTTCGATCAGCCAGGCCACGTGAGACATACTTGATTCACGGTCAAAAACGCAAATTTTGACAGCTATTGACAAGTAATCGTGTCATCATTTTTAAGATTCTGGAAGTATAATAAGGAATTTTTAGGTCGTGGCTCATGGGGTCCAAAAAAAATTGTATTGTGGCAGTTGGCAATAAATAAGATTAGAATTAACCGTTGGCCGTTAATTGAATTTTTTTCCAATGCGTTATCTTCTGCTTGCTCTGATAAATTCAAACCTCATCAGTTTTCGTTTGGTAAAATAAATTGTTTTGGCTACATGCCAGCTTTTAATATTTTATGTATGAATGTATCAGATTTCTGTGGGAAATACAATGATCTCACGTAGTTATACCTTAAGATAACGCATGTAATGTGTCCCTTACGGAACTTATGTCTTTCAACACTCCCTTTTAGCTGCTGCATAGATTGTTTATGTTTAGGTATTATACAAGTAGTTTTAGACGCCAGACACACCACTCTCTATCCGATACTTGTTAGATCGACATCAGGCGTGTCTTGCTAATGGATAGTCCGTAAAAAGGCTGACGTATCCGGAAAACCAAAATGGCGCCTGGTAATTGATTATCGCAAATTTAACGAGAAAACTATTGATGACAGGTACCCCTTGCCCAACATCACAGATATTCTCGATAAACTAGGCCGCGCTCAATATTTCACAACCCTGGATCTCGCAAGTGGTTTCCATCAAATCGAGATGCACCAAAACTCCATTGAAAAAACGGCATTTAACGTAGAAAACGGACACTACGAGTATACCAGAATGCCATTCGGTCTAAAGAATGCTCCTGCAACGTTTCAGAGAGTTATGGATAACGATCTTCAAGGTTTACAAGGCAAAATTTGCTTAGTTTATATGGACGATATCATAATTTTTTTTACTTCACTCCAAGAACATATTGCCAGTATCAAATTAATTTTTCAAAGACTAATCGACAATAACATGAAAATTCAATTAGATAAATCCTATTTTTTGCGAAAAACTCTAGAGTTTCTAGGACATATAATTACGTCCGAAGGCATTAAAGCGAACCCAAAAAAAATAGACACAATAAAAAAATTCCCTATTCCAAAAACACAAAAGGAAATCAAATCATTCTTGGGCCTTATTGGGTACTACCGAAAATGTATTCAAAATTTTGCTAAAATCACAAAACCTATGACAGCCTGTTTAAAAAAGAATAAAAATGTAATTCATGGTCAAGAATTTGTCGAAAGCTTTCAACTTTGCAAAAACGTCCTTATAAACGACCCTATTCTTCAACACCCCGATTTTTCCAAACCGTTCATCCTAACTACAGATGCCTCCAACTGTGCAATAGGAGCCATTCTCTCCCAAGGAAACTTGTAACGAAGTTACTATATTTTTTGGGGAATAGTATGCACTACGGATTAACTTTCTCATTTTACGTGCTATTAACATCATTCTTTTTCATAAAATATAATTTAAATATGCTAAATTCAATTCTATAAAATATTCCGTCGCGAAAAGCCGGGAAATCGCTTTTCACTTTTCCGTAGTTCTCGTGCAGTACCAGTAGAGCATCGCGATCTTCGTCGCATCACGCTGCGCGTGAGGTCCCCACCTATCGGCCGGCCGATGACGCGATAGCGGCGATCCCCACTACGGGTCGAGCTAACAAAACCGGGCGGCATCGCGCTAAACAGGCAGTACCCACATACCACATAAAAGTGGTATGTGACAGTACCCTCCCGGGGTTCTCGGGGCAGTCAGTCCGGGAGTCGAGTCAGTCGGCAGTCGAGAGGCAGTCTAGCACCGAGCAAGCAGCATACCCCACCAGTAGGAGACCGACCGACCGAGCAGGTAAATATCCGTCGTACCGTATTCCTGGTCCATGATCCTTTCCCTAGTGGCAAGTGGAGTAATCCCGGCCATCCTGCCCTGGCAAGCGGAGTAATCCCGGCCTACCGTAGTATTCCCAGCTTCCCTATTGGCAAGCGGAGTAATCCCGGCCATCCTGCCTTGGCAAGTGGAGTAATCCCGGCCATCCCTATTGGCAAGTGGAGTAATCCCGGCCATCCCTGCTTGGCAATCCCGGTTGGCAAGCGGAGTAATCCCGGCCATCCTCCCGTAGTAATCCCGGCTCCCCTATTGGCAAACGGAGTAATCCCGGCCCTCCTCGCTTGGCAAGTGGAGTAATCCGGGTTAAGGATCCTTCCAAACTAAGTCCATCCAGGCTTCACGTCCGAGTTAGGGAACCGTTCTGCTGAACCGACCGTGTCATAGAGCTGGAGCTATTGAGAACCGTATACCGTATTTACCGTAGGGCTTCCGTACCGTATTTACTGCCACACGTACCGTAGGGCTTCCGGACCGCTACAGTTCACCGTATCTACTACCGCACTTACCGTAGGGCTTCCGTATCGCTACCGTATTTACTGCCATATTTACCGTAGGGCTTCCGTACCGCTACCGTTTACCGTGTTTACTGCCATATTTACCGTAGGGCTTCCGTACCGCTACAGTTTACCGGATTTACTGCCATATTTACAGTAGGGCTTCCGTACCGCTACCGTTTAACGTAATTGCTAACATACTTACCGTGGGGCTTCCGCACCGCTACAGTCTACCGCGCGATTAGAGATTTCGATTCTTTTACTACCGTTTTGAGTTTTATTACGTATTACCGGGTTGGGTCGCTTAGAATAAGTTGTCTGATACTTTTAGCTATAAGAAAGTTAGGTTTATACTTACTGTCGGATAAACACGACCAGTATTTTGTTTACACGGAGTGTTTCATTTACCAGGGACCGATTCCGATTATTTAAAAACCGAACCTTGGACAACCGTTTCTCCACTGTCTAAAGGCTACCCGATAGGCGAACAGCGATCCCCTTTGTCGCTGTAAATATCAAAGGGGTGGCGCCCGAGAAAGCCGAAATACAGGAGGTCGCAAAAAGTAAGTAAAGGGCGCCGTTACAAACTTAGGCAAAGATCTCCCCATAGCGTATTCCAGCAGGACACTAAATCCTGCTGAATGCAATTACTCGACCATAGAGAAAGAATTACTAGCAATAATATGGGCGGCAAAATATTTTAGACCATACCTTTTTGGAACAAAATTCACCATAGTCTCTGACCATAAGCCCCTGCAATGGTTGTTTTCAATAAAAGAGCCAAATTCAAAATTAGTTAGGTGGCGGCTAACGATTATGAAATCGTCTATAAAAAAGGAAAACTAAACTCCAACGCAGACGCCCTCTCAAGACCCCCCTTAGAAATACACCCAATAGAAGACCAACACAATCCGCCTGCAGAACCAGAACTTGCATGCGACGCTTCTAACCCTGATCAACTAAGAGAGACTTTACCTAATGCTGATTATTGGTATAAAATAGACAATTTTTTGAAGAAATCAGAGGCTTACCTACCCGCAACTAAAGGTGTTAGTTTTGACCCCCCTGTTTTAAAACCTGCTGCCCCACAAAAGACCTCAAGCCATTATCAAGAGCCTAGTATCAAGAGCAAACCAAAAATAAACATTATATCAAATATCAAAATAAGATCTCCCTTTATTCAGCCATGTCAGAATAAAGTATCTACCGAATCATTGATACCAATTAAACCTAACACCCAAACTTGCTTATCTTTAATACAAGAGTTAACCTCTAACGTAAAACTCAAAAACAACACACCGGATCTTAAAATACAAACCATCAAGACTCCCAGTCACAAAACTGAAGACCAAATCACCCAAGACAACGGAAGTACTTGCCAAACAATTCATACAGCGGAAGAAAATCCTATACTAGGTGCCCCATATACAAATAAGATTTTCAACACTTTTAAATATCAAGTAATATTTAGGTACTCAAATAACAGCATGCCTCGCAAACAAATCGAAAAGCCTTTCGAAAGTAAAACAAGAATTACTTTCTTCTTGCCAAATGACCCCCAGGAAGAACTCATAACAAACTTGATAGTAGAATTCCTAAATCCCGATTCTTCTTGCCTACACTTCAAATCGAAAGACCTCGAACCAATAGTATTAAAGGTTTTTAGAAAATATTTTAACAATAATTCATACAAATTACAAATTTAAAATAACTTCGTAACCGATATTTTTGATAAAGGAGAACAACACCATAAAATACGGATATACCACGAAACAAAAACCTCCCACCACGGCGCAACTGAGAACATTAAATAGCTGAAGAAAAACGCTTATTGGCCAAACATGGAAAAAGATGTTCTAAACTACATCAATGCATGCGAAATATGTCAACAATCAAAATACGATCGAAAGCCCTATAAGATCATTTTCAAACCAAACCCCCATAGGTTCTAAACCTTTCGAACATATATATGTTGATGTATATACTTTTCAGAGTACCAAATTTCTCACACTAATAGACATCTTTTCAAAATTTGCTCAAGCTATTCCTCTAATAACACAAAATGCAATTGAAATTAGCAAAGCCCTAATTAAATACTTCTCAAACCATGGAATCCCGGTAAAAGTCACCACCGATAATGGCCCCCCATTTAAAAATCAAGTCATTCTCGACTTGTGCAAATTTCACCAAATTGAAATTCACTACACTACCCTCCGTAACCCGAATTCTAACTCGCCGGTCGAACGACTACACTCGACGCTACGAGAAGCCCTTACGTCACTTAAACTTGAGAACCCAAATAAAACTACAACGGAACTAATGGACATTGCGTTACTAGCATATAACAACAGCACACACTCTTCACACGACTATACACCTTTTCAGGTCATCAAAGGTAACTTAAATTATAAAATCAACATGGGGAAAAATTTAAATGACCTGCAGACTGACTACATAATAAATTTATCTGAAACTTTCAACGAGATAAATAACTGTTTATCAGACAAATTAAAAGCTAAAGAAACGTAAATAGAGACCTAACATCGACCCCGACGAACAAATCGCAATTCTACACCAGCCGAGAGCTCACGCTCAAAAAGACAAGCCAAGGTATAAGATTAAAAATTCCCTAAAACCAAAATTAATAAGGCCCTAATTAAGCGAAAAGTTAAAACAAAAAAAATTGTTTCAGATTCCCAATGCGAAGACGAACGCTTCTCCTTATACTCCTAATTGGGATACCATTAATACTAAGCTATGAAATAGAGCCTGTAACCAATCCCATGTTACCTGTTTCAAAAGGAACCAGCTTTATTCTTAATAACCATTACACCGTTTATTACCACATTAACCTTACTAATATAAAGTCATGCGTAGACAAAATCGAAGGAACCGCCTTACTTCTTAACAAAACAATTCATCATGTTAAACATATAAGCATGTCCCATGTAATACTAACCAGACTATAACACACATTTAAAATAGTAGATGACCTTAAAAATTTAATCAATCACTACCTAAATGTAAAACCTAATAATCCTCGATGCAAACGAGGCCTAATTAATATAATTGGGACAGCAGAAAAATGGTTGTTTGGTACATTAAATGCAGATGATGGTATTAAATATGACCAATATATACAAATTCTTAAAGAAAATCAAGACATAATCAACGGCGACTTAAATGCACAAAAAACAGTTATGAAAAACCTAACCGAAACCGTAGATTTACAATTAAAAGTTGAAGAAAAAAACCAAATAAACATATTAAACAAAATAAAAGACCTAGACTTACAGGAAAATACCATTTTTGCAATATTATATATTTCCTTCTAAAATGATAATTTAAACTTCGAACTCTCACAAATTCAAACAACATGCAACAATATACAAACATCTATAAACTTTGCTCAAGCTGGAATAATGGGTTATTCGATTCTATCCTATAAGGATTTACTAGCAATATTAAAAGATTTCAGCAAGGAAAAACTAATACCATTCGACAATATAATTAAGTATTATGAAACATGCTCAAGTTTTAATTCAGAACGATTTAATTATATTCACAATACATATTTCCCTGATAGATAACCCCCTTTTTATTGTATAAAATTCACCCGATTCCAGTCCTTAATAGAACTATAAACGTAAGACACTCTTATCTACTAAGTTCTAATAACACTTATTTTACGCTAAAGAGGAGTGCCCACTAGTAGAGAATTTTTATTTATGCAATAGTAGGAAACTCTCAAAAGAGGACAAATGTCTATATTTAATGCTTAATCTTAAGGAACAATGTCCAACTATTTTAGTCAAGTATAGACAAAAAACAATTATTCCTTTGTCAGATAACTCTCTAGTAGTACTACCCAAGGATGTTCAAATAATTCATTTTAAATGTCCGGCAAAGGAAACCATTGGAATTATACGCCAACCCTCTATCATATTTCCAGGAGGTTGCGAAATAATCATAGACACACTTAAATTCCTTAAACAAAACTCAAGAACAATAGAATTAGCACTTAAATTACCGAATATTCAGGTAAACATTTCCGATTCTCAAAACGAATTATCTATAGAGGTTCAGGAAATGGACACCTCCTTACTTAACGAAGCAAGAAAAGAAATCAACGCTTTAGAGATTCACAAACTTAAAAAATTAGCTCTTAACCATTCAAACTGGAAAGAGTACGTATTTGGAGCATTAATGTTTGTTATTATTCTAAGTCTAATGGTTAGTTATATCTTTAAGATTTACTGTAAGCAAAGGAAAACCTTAAGTATAAACATAGATTTAGAGAATACCCGTGAAATCCTGTGGTTTCCGAAAAACCTCCAGTGTTTTCCGAAACTTAGGGAGGGAAGAGTTATACCTTAAGATAACGCATGTAATGTATCCCTTAAGGAACTTATGTCTTTTAACACCCCCTTTTAGCTGCTGCATAGATTGTTTATGTTCATGTATAATATAAGTAGTTTTAGACGTCAGACACACCACTCTCTATCCGATACTTGATACTTGTTAGATTAGTTAGATCGACATCAGGCGTGTCTCGCTAATTGAAGTTTTGTAATAGAAGTCATACGAGATATTGTAGACTAGTTTAAATAAAAAGCTTTTAAAAACAAAGTCCACCGAATATCTCATTTAATTACGTTAGCAGAAATTTTTATATTTCATTATCGATTGTCGATTTGGTTTGGTTGGTGTTCAGACTGTTCAGTTTAAACTTTGACCACGGAGACATGCGCGATATATAATATCGAGTATTTTTTATGAATTCTGAAAACCATCAGTAGTAGTAGATTTAGATTTATTTTAAGTGTCCCAAAAAAATTAAACGTATGGTTATGTAGGTACTGAAAAATACTGTTTTTCTGCATATAAAAAATATTGGAAAAATGATCAGTATACAGGGAAAAACAAAAAGTTATTTTTTTTCAATGGAACACCCTATATATGAATTTATTTTTCGATTTTTCGCAAAATTCTAAGTATATTTTATCTATGGTGTTGTACCTCGGTAGGTACCATCAGTTAGCACCATCAGATAGCTCTCGGAAAGTTAAGATATGAATGTGAAATTCATTTTACTCCATCTCTAATTATATTCTGGCTACCAAAGTGAAAAGGAGCCAAAGTACCGATTTTCAACTGTTTATAGCTGTGAAACTACTAACTCTAGAGGTATAACATCATACAAAAAATATGCTTAGAATTTTACGAGGAATCGATAAAATAAACTCATACATAGGGTGTTCCATTGAAAAAAAAATTAACTTTCGTTTTTCCCTGCATAATGATCATTTTTCCAATATTTTTTATACACAGAAAAAAAGTATTTTTCAGTACCTACATAACCATCCTTTATTTTTTTTTGGACACTTAAAATAAAAAAGTTAAAGGGGGACGACATTATAGGGGATCATCCTGTACAGGGATATTGGTTATAAATGCACCCCCTATCTTTCTTATTTTTAAATATAGAGAGCTAATTTTTTTACTGAATTGTAGGGAATCATCTGATTTTTTTTAACATTAATGAAAATATTCTACAGGGTGTTCCACAAAAGCTCACCGAATAAAGGTCATGACTACATATTCGGATTCTACGTAAAATCCTGGGCAGATTTCACATAATATACCCTATATCTAAGTTCAACTTAGGATGAACTTTTTGCAGATGGGTAAAAATTAATTTCACATTCCAATCTTAACTTTTCAACAGCTATCCGGTGTTATACTTAATAACATACCTATAATACTTACAATAAAGTCTTCGGTGTTCCCGTATGTCAATTTTAGCGTTATAACCGTCTTTAATATTTAAAGTTTATAAATAAAATGCCCATATTCACTTCTTTCTAGCAGCAAAACAGTTGAACTTAGGTATAGGGTTTATTATGTGAAATCTGCTCAGGATTTTACGTAGAATCCGAATATGTAGTCGTATACACCATACAGGGTATTCCATTTAAAAAAGTATGTTTGATTCGGTGCGCTTTTGTGGAACACCCTGTATAATATTTTCATTACTGTTAAAAAAATTCAAATGATTCCCTACAATTCAGTAAAAAAATGAGCTATCTATCTTTAAAAATAAGAAAGTTAGGAGGGGGTGGCATTAATAACCAATAACCCTGTACAGGGTGGCTCGAATTCGTGTCTATGTATGGAGAACTCGAAAACCGTAAGAGATACAGTGTCGGTCAAATTAAGGCAAAATTGCGCATTTAGGCGCCTAACAATATGCCGTTTAGAAAGTTTTAAAATTCCGAGTATTTACGGAGATATCCGGAAAAAACCGAAATTTTGAAAAATCGTTTTATTTTTTTCCTGGGCTTATTTAAAAACGGATTTCAAATCTAATTGCACTTTTGCATTGCAACTTTTTCTACTCTATCCAATGATGATATCCAGTTTGAAATCCGACGTTTCGTCTTCAAGGGATCATCATCAACTTTCATTTTTTAAATATGAACTTAATTTTTTTTTATCGTTTTTCGGATGGTATTGGCGTTATTAATATGAGTATGTGTTTTTTTTTCATTTGTTTTTTTTTTTATTTTTGCATTATTTTTATTTCATATATTTTGCTTTGGCGTGATTTTAAATAATTTAAGGTAGGTACTTTTAAAATTTTCATATTCTATAAAAATATTTTATTTGTTTTTTGTATTAAGTGGAAAATTGGAATCCGTATTAAAAATAAAAAATAGTAAAATTATTTTTTACGAGGATATGGCAATGAGCTATTACTCCAACAAGTTGCTTAGTGCAAAGATAAGATATTTTTAACCCATTACAAAATTTATTTAATAGAGCACATCAACAATTTTATTTATAATCATACATACTAAAATATTTTTATAGAATATAAAAATTTCAAAAGTACCTACCTTAAATTATTTACAATTACACCAAAGCAAAATATATAATTAAAAAAATAATAATAAAATAAGAAAAAAATAAAAAAAAAATAAATAAAAATAAATAAAAACACATAATCATATTAATAACGCCAATACCATCTAAAAAACGATAAAAAAATTAAAGTTCGTATTTAAAGAAAGAAAGTTGATGATGATCCCTTGAAGACGAAACGTCGGATTTCAAACCGGATACCATCACTGGATAGAGCGGAAAAAGTGGCAATGCAAAAGTGCAATTAGATTTGAAATCCATTTTTAAATAAGCCCAGGAAAAAAATAAAACGATTTTTCAAAATTTCGGTTTTTTCCGGATATCTCCGGAAATACTCGGAATTCTAAAACTTTCTAAACGGCATATTGTTAGGCACCTAAATGCGCAATTTTGCCTCAATTTAACCGACACTGTATCTCTTACGGTTTTCGAGTTCCCCATACATAGACACGAATTCGAGCCACCCTGTACATAAAAAAGGTCCTTTTTATCGCACATGTCTAAAGCCCTGTATATTCTAAACGGTGAGGCTTAGAGAAAAATTGTATTTAACATTTTTCATATTCGTTACAGTTTAGATGCTACTACATTTTCCGTACCTCTTTCTGAATCACACAGGTATAAAAAGTCATCGTTACTCTAATAAGACTAACAAAATTTTATTTTGGAAATCGCAATACATTATAGTAATCTCTTTTCTTATACGCATCAGTAACATGTAGCAAATCGGTTGGGAAAAGTTGATACTATGTATCATTTTACGATTCACAGAACTTATAAATTTCTTAATATCAGACCTAACTTTCTTATTTTAAATAGGATACCCTATATGTATATTTTCATGCCAAGTTGTAGCTTACATCTTTCCAAAACCAACGACGTATCACACTTAGTTGTAAACAAACAATTTTACATAATTCCATAAGAGCTTATAAGTTAAGATAGGTAAATGAAATTAATTTTGCCCCACCGTTTTCTGGCTACAACGCAACGGTGCAAAATGGTCAAAACACCAAACACCGATTTTCAACTGTTTATAAATCAAAAATAAGTAGTTGATTTTACAGGTATAGGATATGCTACAACAAATAATATATCCATTTTTTTCTGTACAATCCAAAAATCTATAATAAAATATAGGGCATTCCATTTAAAATAAGAAAGTTTATGCTTGTCCATGAAAAATGAGAAATCCTGTATATATGAAAATATACTACTTTAAATGTGTGGATTACTTCAAACAACTTTTGTATTTATCGTTTTGTTCTGTCTGTTATAGTTTATGTGGTAAGGTAGTGGTCCCTTATAAACGAGTCACTCTGTACATTTTATTTGGGTCACCCGGTATAGGAGAAAAATATTTTTAGTACTTTTCATATTTTCCTAAGTAAGTATCCCAGAAATTACCTAAAATATCGTTATTTAATCGCATTATCTTAAATGAGCTTCAAAAATGCAACTTTTTTCTAATTTAACCACCCTTGTATATAACCCTAGCCGGTTCGGATATCCTCTGTATTATTAGGACCTTCCGTGTAAAAAAAACTGATTCAAATATATATATATATATATA
>JAEQML010070858.1:0-16497 GCA_016904865.1 Pissodes strobi | reverse complement strand
AGTATTCCTACCTCGCTCCATTAGGATTTATAGGCTCGAAAAACCGGTAACCCTTTATGTTGCACCAGTGACTCAGTGCTTCAATTGCTTGCGGTACGGACACACAAAAAAACTGTGTAAAGGAAAAAAAAATGCTTCAACTGTGGTGATGCGGAAGCACACGCTTTAGAGGATAATGCGGATAACACAGATAATGTTTTTAGTTGCCAGACCAAATGTTTTCACTGTAGTAGTAGCGAACATAGATCAAATTATAAAAAATGCCCAGAATATGAGCGCCAAAAAAACATTAAAACACTCATGGCCTACGAAAACCTAACTTTCTTTGACGCAAACAAACTTTGCCCAAAAAATAACTACAAAGAAAATGACAATCATACACGCCATCCATCTGATTTTCCTATGTTGGGCAACCCTAATAGGGTCCAACAAAACATAAATAGTACCAATAATAGGACTAGCCCTGCCTAAAGAAGAATAGTTGACTTTAACTCTAGACCCAAAAGATCTTTTACCCAGGTCATTTCAGAATCCCCAAAAAAAAGATTAGTACACAAAGGATACGATAGAGAAGCCCATGAACAAGCCCTGCTATTCCCAAACTCAAGACCCCTTTCACGCCCGGAATCCCCGGCCAGCTTTACTCAACACAGTTCCAGCAGACAGCCAGAAAACTTAGCAACAACAGATAATATGCCTTTTAGTGCCACGCAAAGAGAAAACAATATACTTTCAGATCTTTTAAAAATACTCGTTCACCTTACCACATGCCTTCCGGAAGAAGAACAACAAACATTTAAAAATATTTTAAACACATGCACCCATCCTAGCATACGTCAGTTTGCACACATGGACCTAGACAACCCTAATAATTCGTAGTATTCAATCCAAACAACACAACCAAACATTTTAAACACATTAAAATTTTACAATGGAATATGAGAAGTGTATCATCAAACCGTGGAAACTTGATATCGTTTGTAAGGGATGAGAATCCCAACATAATCATCCTCAATGAAGCCTGGCTAAAAGCTAATCAAAATTTTAAGCTAAAATCATTTAAAATAATTAGACAGGATAGAGACGATGGTTATGGGGGGATAGCTACTTGCATCAAGAATGGTATCAACTTTTCGATCATTAAGAATGATCCTTACAACATTGATGAGCCCTTACAATATATAATTATTAAAATTAATAATATAAATATTATTAATATGTATTCGTGTCCCCAAAACAAACTAAATAAAATAACATTAAAAAATATTTTTAGTGCCTTACAAGGTCCAATCATATTAATGGGCGATCTCAATGCCTTACACCAAGCGTGGGGCGCTTCCTACAGTAATCAGAATGGAAGGGCACTTACAGAATTTCTCGACGAAAATGAATATACTATACTTAGTAATGGAACTCCCACGGCCTTTCATCATTCAACACCTAATCCACTAGATATTACTATCATTGACCCTGTACTAAGTACAAAAAGCTACTGGAAAGTTCTGTCAGACTGCGGCAACAGTGATCACTTCCCTACTATATGCGAAATAAACCCTAGCAACAATAATTTTTTTTTTGAAACCTATGAAGCTCGGAACTTTGCTAAGGCTGATTGGGACCACTTTTCTAATTTACTATTTATAGACACAATTAACTTAAGCAATGATATAACTTTTGAACAAATTAAACAATATATGGATGCTGCAGCAGAACAATCCATCCCCAAAAAAGTAAAAAATAGTCCAGGTTTAATTAATAACCCATGGTGGGACGACGAGTGTCCGCTAATGATGGAAAAAAGAAAAAATGCAATTGAAAATTTTAAAGAAAACCCTAACTTAGAAAATTATATATCAGCAAAAAAAAATATTGCCTTATGCAAAAGGTTTTTTAAAAAGAAAAAAAAAGAAAAGTTTATTCAATTCTGTGGATCGTTAAATAGGCATTCAAACTTAACCTATGTATGGAACAAAATAAAGGCGTTTAGTGGATCAAAAGTAGTGACAAGTGTACAGATAATAACAGACAATATAAGGTTGGATATTCTCAATAACTTAGCCATAACTCACATTGACCCCGAATTTCAACTCGTACAACCCAACCCAGAGAAGCTGGAACCTTTTACTATACAGGAACTCAAAATAAGCCTTCAAAACAAAAAAAACTCTGCCCCAGGTATAGATGAAACTACTTATATGATGATCCGTAAATTACCAAACAAACTTATGGAAGCACTACTAAATATATATAACAAAACCCTTGCGGGAAGCCCAATTCCAGAATCATGGAGAGAATATAACGTTGTCCCCCTATTAAAACCAAACAAAGATCATAATAATATAGATAACTACCGTCCCATAATTTTGTCCTCATGTTTTCTGAAAACATTAGAAATTTTAATTAAAAATAGACTTGAGTGGCTCTTGGAAAAAAGGAGGATCTTCTCATGGTACCAAACGGGTTTCAGAAAAGGACAGGGCACCCAAAACGCTCTTGCCCTCTTAATATCAACTATATCTCTCGCTTTTAGTCAAGGTCTGGGAGTAATGGCAATCTTTATGGATATTAAATCAGCTTACAATCACGTCAACCTCAACTTATTATATAATAAACTACTAAACTTAAAAATACCTACTCACATGATAAATCTTATTTATAATATATAACAGAATAGATCCCTATACTGCAGAAATAACGATGGCAAGTATTTGGGCCCCACAATAGCAAATGCAGGCTTACCACAAGGTTCTCCACTAAGTACCTTACTTTTTAATATTTATACGAAAGAATTATTTGACATACTCCCTGCGAATGTTGGTATGGTGGGATATGCAGATGACTTGGTCATGTTTACAAGAGGGACAAACCCAAATGAATTAAAAAACAGAATAACACAAGCTCTTAACACTATAATAACCTGGTTAGAAAATAATAATTTGTCACTTTCAGATGAAAAGTGCGAAGCCATGTGGTTCTCTAAAAGCCCCAGAAAAATCAATATCTTACCAATCAATCTGAATAACCTAACCATCCCCTTTAGTATCGATACTAAATACCTGGGTATATACCTACAAAGGAATCTTAACTGGAACAAACAAACCGAATACGCCATAAACAAAGCTCGGAAGGGAATTAATGTTATTAAAATTTTCTGTAGGGTCTCATGGGGTTCAGACCCTGTAACCATAATTATGACCGCTAGTGCTATTATTAAGTCACACCTAGACTATGGGGCTATTTTTTTCCAACCCAACAATAAAAAAAATTTAAACAAGCTTAATTCTATTCACTATCAAAGCCTGAGAATAGCCCTTGGTTGTATGAACTCAACTCCTACTAATGCCCTACGGGCAGAAGCCTCAGAAATGGATTTGGATCACAGAAGAAAATATTTAGCCGTGAAATTCATGGCTAAAGTAATATGTATCAATAACCACCCTTTGATTCCAATTATAAGAAAACTAAAGCTTTGTTGTGTGAGAAATGCAGGATACTGGCTACATAGAGAAACCCCCTACTTAGTTCAGGCTTATGATTACTTCTTACCATACCAAAAGAAAATATACAAATCGGATAACTACCCCATTTTCGAAATCGGGATACAATATCAAATTAGAAACATCCCAACTATAAACTTGAACTTAAAGAAACACGACATGAACCTTAAAGCACAATTTCTGAGTCAAATAGATAAATACAAACATTCTTATACCTTGGTATATACTGATGCGTCGAAGAATTCACTGAGAGTGGGATTTGGGGTACACATTCCTAGCATTGGATTTAACTTCTCTTCTAGATTGCCAAAATATATTTGTATTTGTTCAGCGGAAACCATGGCCATACAGGAAGCAATAATAGTGACCATAAGGAAAAACATAAAAAAGCATGGATTCTTACGGACTCTAAAAGTGCACTGGAAAAACTCAATAAAACAAAACCAAATACCAAGGACGACTTTAACACCCTACAAACGAAAAGATTACTGCTTATGGCTAATGATCTGGGTATAGATATCAAAATAAGCTGGATACCAGGACACGCACAAATAACAGGCAACGAAACTGCGGATAAACTGGCAAGAATAGGCAGAGACCTTAATATACCTAAAAGTATAGAAATAAATAGTTTAGAGTTTGTACCCATTATCAAAAGAAAGATAATTGGGCAACATAATGAGACGTGGAGGGTATCACTGGCCCACAAAGGAAAATTTTATGCTGAAATTATTAATGAATTTCCAAAAGAAAAATGGTTCAATAAATTTAGCTATATGGATCGAAGGCATATTGTGACCATAATTAGAATGCGTACAGGACATTGCCTGACGGGATCACATTTATTCAGGATTGGAATAAAAAATTCTCCAAATTGTGAGTGTGGAAAAGTACAAGATCTTGACCACATCTTGTTTGAATGCCCAATTTACAGAGTACAGGGATTTTGCATCTATGAGGAACTACGTAAAAAAGGTTTAGTCATCCCCCTAAATATTAAAACAGTTTTAAATAATCTTAATGACCACGTAATTCATCTCATAAACAAATTCTTAAAACTAAATAAGATAATGTTATAAAGTTTATCACTTTTTATAACCATATAATCTTATTTTTTAGACAAACATACTCATCGAGTTTTAACCATTCTATCGTGTAGTGACAGTTTTGCAGTGTGACGTGTTCCCTGTGTTGTGTATGTTACCACTAACACCCTTCCTTAACAAACATATAGCAGCTTGTAAATTCTCCACAGTACTTTGAACTTTGAAGATAGTGGTGGGGATATGGTCCTGAACCAGACAACCCCCTGCCACCCCTAATGAGCTGGCAAATTGCCCCTAGGGAGCAGAGCCATTCAGTCAAACAACAACAACAACAACTTAGTTTTGGTTAGCACTTGGTTAGTTTCCTTTTCTTGAATCCCCGTAGCGAGCAAAGCGAGCGGAGGGTCCTGCGAAAAGTGAATCCAAGGGAGGAAGGAAGGAAGGGTCCGGCTGCTGTCGCTTGACTCTAGTGTTTATAGGGTTGCCAACTCACCCGCCGTGCGCGGAATGTCCCGATTTTCGAGGCATATGTCCCGCGTCCCGCCGCTGTCCATCGCGGGACGCTATTTGTGTTTCTGTTACATTTTGAGTTAAAAATAATTTGTCCCGAATTTGGCCTCTTTGTCCCGCGGTTTGGGCAAGTTTGTCCCGATTTTCTTTAGAAGCGAGTTGGCAACCCTAAGTGTTTAGTTCGTTTCGGAAGGTTAATCAAATTAACAGTAACGCAGAAACCGAAAGGGTGTTTTCGATAGTTACGGATGTGAAGACAAAAAAAGGAACAAAATTGGTAGCGAAGTTATTAATGCTGTTTCAGTGGTCAGATTTTCGAGCAATGTCAACCAAAAACCAGTACGCCGCCAATCAGTGAAGTTTTTTATTTTGTTAATAAAGTTTTATATTATCTTTCAGTTTTTATTCATAATATTACCTTTATTATGGTAAAATAATATTTAAATAGTGTTGTTTTAAACCTCGTGTATCAATTATAATTTTATTTTGGATTATGTTTACATTTATAATAAGTCTAAGTCTAGGGAATTCTACTAGGGAAAATTTTTGGGTATTTTTACTATTTTTAGCTGCTTGCACCTGGCATCACTGTTATGTTATTATTGTCAGCTTATCGCAAGAACTTTTAAGACAGTTTATTATTCTTGAGCTTATCGTACTTTTATGCCAAGAATGGCTTTGTGTTTTGTGTTGCGTTCATCACCCAGATAAAATAGCATGAATGTAGAATGTAGGTATTGTATATGAAAATACTGGTGGTGCCCATATAAATTATTTATGTGAAGTTTGCAAATTTGAATATGGCGGTAGTATCTGACATCTGACGTTTTAATTTAATGTTTTGAACTTGAACAGTTGGTATCAACGCGTGTGGACGATTTGGCATTTTGTGTTTGTGATGTGAGACTTTTCATAAAAGTTTTTATTATGGTCTTATTAGTAATAGTAAATGGGAAAAGTGCTAATTTAAAGCTGTACTTATGGATGTGGGATCGACCAGTAGCGACTTGTAACCGAGATGATTAAAGAAAAGCACGAGAAAGGCTCTGATAGCGTGAAAGAAGAACCTGTAAGCGCCAATAAAGAGCCAACCAACACAGAAGTACAAATAAAAAAGGAAGACGATGTGGTGACCAAGAAAGAATC
Source organism: Pissodes strobi (assembly GCA_016904865.1). Taxonomy (NCBI): domain Eukaryota; kingdom Metazoa; phylum Arthropoda; class Insecta; order Coleoptera; family Curculionidae; genus Pissodes; species Pissodes strobi. The sequence goes on along the minus strand of JAEQML010070858.1, from coordinate 10,298 downwards.
CTTCACAGGGTCAGTTACTAAGAATGGAGGGATCGTGGGTTCCACTAACACAGGCTGTCTACACACTACTCCTGATCTCAAGAAAGAAGCTCCTAGTGAAGACCCTGTCACTACTGCAGTGTCAGAGGCTACCTCACTGCTACTTAAACAAGAAGATAATATAGTAGGTAATGATCCTTTAGGAGATCCATTTGGTTTAGGTTTAGGTCCTCCTGGTCCAATAACTGGCAGTACAGGACATGCATCTCAAACACAACCAGATAGTGTACAGTCATTGGGAAGTAATGTGATAAATAAACAACAATCAAGTCCCATGGAAGTGCAGTACATGCAACAACAAAGTCAGATTTTTGTGTTTTCTACAGTGCTAGCTAATTCAGGGGCTGATGAAGTTTTGCAAGGGAGATATCCTTCTATTATAGCCTACCATTGTGCCCAACCAGGAACTAAAAAGTACCTAGAAAAGAATCCTTTGAAAGTTACACAGTTTAATAGGCAGCATCCAGTGCAGTGGTTAAATACCTTTGGTATAATAAAGAACAAAGGTTGTACAAGAAGTCCTGGTTTAGGATCCAAACCTCCTCCAAATATAGATAATTTTTTAGGATCTGAAGGGCTAGAAGATATGGTGGGACTTGGTGATACTGATGGACCTTGGAATCAGAAAAGCAACCATCAATTGGATGGCTTGGAAGGAACAGTATCAAATGGGTTACCAGATATGGATTCCTGCAGTCCCTTATTAAATGTTCAGCCCAAGTTACAGGGCGTTCAAGTGCCTGATGAAAATCTCACTCCTCAGCAGCGACAACACCGGGAAGAACGCTTAGCTAGTATTCGCAAAATGCATCAGCTACTATTTCCTGAGAGTCAAAATGAAGGTGGTGCTACAGGCTCCCCAGAAGGGATGCCAGGCATATCACCTGGGGGTGCCACGCCATTGGGAGGGCCTGGACTTGGCGTTGCGCCCCCTGGGCAGCCACCTGCCACAGCACAAATGGAGTGGCAGAAACTACAAAATGAGTTCTATGATGACCGAATAAAAATTAAAACGCAGGCAAGCAGCATTCCTAGCTGTGGTTCTTTAGTTCCTGTTGGGCCAGTGAGTGGCACTGGCCCACAACCTGCAGTATGTGTAGCAACAGCCCAAAACACTCGAGGTGGTCCAGGCCTAGGTCCACGTCTGCAAGGTCCCCCTCCTCCATATCATCAAACACAGCGTTCTGCCAGTGTACCGATAGCCCTACAGAGTCCAAATCCCACATCGCCGAACAACCCCACTTCTAATCTATCCTTGCCTTCACCTAGGGCTTCATCAGCTCTGAATTCACCTGCTGACCCAAACCGACCATTTGGAAGTCTCACACGACATATGAGCACTGGTCAAAGCCCCACACCACAGGACTCTCCATCAGCACCTCGTTTAAATCATAGTAACCCCAGCACACCTCTTTCATCTCATTTATCTCCTAGTATCACAAGTAAAAGTACGGAACCTTCGTCAACCCATCAAATCACTGGTAAGACTTTATTTTATTGCTTTATAAATAAACCTGTAAGAAATACTTTACAGGAACAACATTTAGGTACTAAATAACTAGTTGCAGGGAAAAGCGTCTGGAGACCCGATGTAATTTTTGTTACTGCATACTCCAACGCCATCTAGGGTAGGTGGCATTGACTCGAGTGAATGCATTCGATTTCATCGCGATGCAATCAATTTGCAGCAAGAGCCCTCGTGGTCTAGAGGTCTAGATGGTTGGGTCTCACCTGGACGGGCCTGGTTCAAACCCCGTTGCTTTTTTTTTAATTCTTTTTAAGGATGTTTCTAAACAATTTTTTTTCTTGATTTTGGGTATGTCTTGGGTTAGCATTTGGTTAGTTTCCTATTCTTGAGCCCCCGTATTGAGTGCAGCGAGTGGAGGGCCATGCGAAAAGTGAAATATTGAAATGTTTATTAACGGATATATAAAACTGGTCTGTGAAAACGCATAATTTTACATTTATTCATTACTTATTGTAATATGTGCCCGTACTTTGGATGCACTTTTTATGAAATATTTTGCTTTATCTAACTAAAAACCAGGATATATTTAACAAAAGCTGTATTATAGTGGACATACAGCAGCTTGCATGTGTTTCCGCGAATACATTCACAAAGAATCCCCCTTCTTTCAAGGGATAATTAATCTAACCTAACTATGGTAATGAAAATTTACTCGGGTCGCCAGACTCTTGTGTTGCAGGGCCCATACTCTATACATATTTTTAAGAGTAGTACGTATATGTACATATTTTTGATTTAAATATCTATATACCTAATAGTACCTACATATTTTAAAAATTGGCATTAAACTTGTTTCAATTTTTGTGTCAAGTTTGCAAAATTATTTGCCTTACAATTTGGATCAAGCCTCTAAAATTTGTGCCCTGGCAGTGGGAGTGCAATAGTCAAATCTTATTATTATTATGAATAGACAATAGTGAGGGCTAGAAAAAACCGGTGATACTATTGCGTTAAATTCAAATTCTAAATATGCTTTATGTCTAAGACTTAAAATATTTCTCATTGACAAAGCTACTAATCACTAAACAAAACCACAAAATTAAAAACACCAAACAATCATTATTGTGACAAAGCATAATAAAAAAATAAAAATAATGGAGCACAGAAATAATGCAAGCAATTGCCTCCCAGCTTTCTACACCCAATTTGTTTTGTGGAACTCAGAAGTTTTAACATCTTTTTGCCAGTATATATGACTGATTTTTTAGTAATTTTGTGGACAGTATAGTAAGTTTCATAGTGAAATCACAAACACAAATTGCATAACCACACTTGTTTAATTTTCAATTGAAATTTTTCACGGACACACCATCTCCAGAACAAAAAATGAAGTCCAAGTAAGTATCCTCAAGGAGAGAAAAAGAGTGGTCTACATGGGTCTCTGGGTTTAGCCCACAGATAAACCTTATTGCCAACTTCTGCAGGACAAAAACTTGCGAGAAGTCACCCTGATTGCATAGCAGCCCTGCGCAAGCCTCTTGTTTAAAGACAAAATATTTTTTTTTAGTTATTAAATTTATGGGATCACCTCATTACAGCATAATAATAACAATAAACATAATATTTCTAGTAAATCTACTCTGTACAATTACATCAAAAAAACCCCTACAATTTACTATATATAATAGCTTTAAACTGATTTAAACTCAAGCCAAAAGGATCAATATCACAGTGTTTGTTTAGAAATCTAAAGGCCATATCAAATGGATTATTACAGCCATAGTTAGTAGTGTGAAATGTTATGTGAAAAAGCTCAAAGGATCTCAGTCTGCGCTGAGGAATATTGAAACTGATTCTGCTCAAAAGTTCAGGACAGTGAATAATTGAATAATGTTGTTTAGTAGTTTGAAAATAAATACAGAGTCAAAGTCAAAATATGCTTTATTATCATAACCATATAGTTATTGACAAAGCGGATCTAAATATAACGATACAATAGAGTCAAGTTGAGTCCTCCTGTTGGAAAGTGTTGTTAACTTTAATGTATCTAATTAATGGATATATTAAATTCATTAATTAATTAATGTTATTAAGTGCGATAAACTTGTGTATGCTGACGATCTGAAGTTGTTCAGTAGAATAGACAAACAAAATTTATATATATATATATTTTTTTTTTCTCTCACAAAATGAATCTGTAATTATGTTTATAACATAAACACAACTAAAATATAAAGATATAGGTAAGCGCATACAGGTGTTAGGTCATCTAGGTGCTTTATTTAGTGATTATTGTGTAAATGAGTTTGTATTACCTAAATAATGTAACATTTTGTTGAATTATTTGAAATAAATGAAACTTGAAACTTGAAACTTCGGACTGTGAATATTTGCAGGAAAACTTAGTCCTGGTCCACAATTGTTGCATGGTTAACAGGTTAACCCTTAATATCTCTAAGTGCAACGTTATCACTTTTTCTCGTAAAAATAATCCTGTGATATATGCTTATACATTGGATGGTGCTGCGCTGAGCAGACCTGAAAACAACAACAACAACAAATGCTTTATTTCAAATCATGATACTACAAACACAAAATGAAATGACGTCCAAAAAGTAACACAGTTTTACATATCTGGACAAAACTCTCCTAAACTATAGGGTTCTAAGTTTATTAACAATTTTTTAATTTCTATTTTAAATAACCTTTGAGAGGAAATACACTTTATTCTGCCTGGGAGACAGTTAAACAATTTTATGCTCATATAGTGGGGAAATTTTTCGGTTAGTGAAAGCCTATGTGCCACACACCCAACATCCAATGTTCTAGTACTATACTCGTGTTTTCGTTTGATATCAAAAAGGTTCATATTTCTGAAAAAGAACATTAAACACTCATATATATAGACACCATATACCGTCATTACCTTAAGGCTTTTAAAAACCGATCTACAGCTTTCCAAATAATTCATTTTTTTAATAATTCTAAGTAATCTTTTTTGAATGACAAAAACACTTTGGATCATACTGTCTCTTCCCCAAAATATGATACCATATTTAAGGACCGACTCAAAATTCGCAAAATATAATATTCTAAGTGAATTTTCGTTCATATACTTGGCAACAACCCTAATGCCATAACAAATGGAGTTTAGTTTTTTTCTTAAACTAATTATATGACATGACCAACCTAGATTTTCATTTATGTGTATGCCCCCTTCTTTATTATCGAGCTCTATGTGTAATGGTTTTTTTACTTTAGACTGTTTTGTTTGAAACAAAAGTACATTTGTTTTATCTTTATTTAAAATAAGTTTATTTGATGTGAACCAGTCCGTAACCAAATTAAAAAATTCTTCAGCCTTTAAAGTTAGATCTTGCAGATTTTTACCTCCGATAATTAAATTTGTATCGTCGGCGTATTTTACAATATGTTGGCTAGAAGCATTCATTAAAAGATACAAATCATTCACAAACAATATAAACAGAATACTTGATAACATCTTTGATGTACCATTTTTTCCTTTTTTTGTAACCGTTACCATCTGTTTCCTATTATCTAAATATGATGCTAGCCAGAGTTTTACATTTCCTCTTATACCATATTTGTTCAATTTTTCTAAGAGCAATTCCCTATCCAGACAATCATAGGCTTTAGATAAATCTAGAAGCATTCCCAGTGCCAATTCTCCACTTTCAAGGTGTGTTAAAATGTGTTTCATAAAATCAAAGATGGCAGTTTGTGTTGATTTTCCTTTTAAGAAGCCATGTTGACAATTACTAAATAAATCACATTGATTTAGGAAATCTACTAATCTGGAGCTCATTGCCAACTCAAATATTTTTGAAAAACCTGGTAGTAAACTTATTGGCCTATAATTGTCCAGTACTTCAATGTCCCCTTTTTTATGTAAAGGTTTAATCAAAGCGATTTTTAATTTTTCGGGAAATACCCCAAACTGAAAGGAATTATTTATAACATAGCACAAAATATTTTGCAGTTCGCTAGCCGCTATTTTAATTATGCTTGTCGGAATTTCATCAATTCCACTACTGTTTTTATTTTTTAATTTCCCCGCTATATCACAAATTTCCTCCGGCGTTACAGGGTTCAGGAACATGGAACTTATATTCTCACTAATGCTACAGCTAAAAGGAATTTGAATTAGTTTACTTAATAAGTTAGGCACTATTGGAAGTAAAAAGTCATTGTACTTATTAGCAATATGTTCAGGCTCTCCTTCCACCTTTATGTCAAAGTTCGTGTCTTTTCCAGTTATTTCTTTGTAGATAGTCCACATGCATTTTGATTTATTGTCCGAGTTCTTAATCCTATTTTCATAACGAGTTTTACGAGCCTTAATCAATAAACTATCATATGTCTTTTTTTCTTTGTTATACATTTCTTTATATGAGCGGTCATGTCTGGAAAAAGTTAATAAAATGTCTAATCTACGCTTACACTCTATAACCTTTACATCTTTGTACAATTTAGGTTTTTGTTTTCTATTAACTAATTTGCGGGGAAAGCTCTGATTAAATAAGTTCCTAAAAATATTCATAAATGTATCCCATTGTGCATTTACATTACATTTTTCTATACTATATACCTCTAACCAGTTTTGGTCATGTAAGCTACACATAAAGTTACCTTTGTCTTTGCCTGAAAACATGCATTTGTAATTTAAATACCTTTCTTCTGTGTGCTTAACTTTAAAAACCACTTCCTGTGCTGTATGATCTGAAATATAATTTTCAAACACATGCGCTCTTATAAATTCTGAATTTGTAAATATGTTATCTATGCAACTGGCAGAGGTATCTGTAATTCTGGTATTTTCATTTATGGTAGGCACAAGTTTAAAAGAGCTCATTAGAGACAATAAGTTGGCCTTCCCTTCATTGTCTATTAGCATTTCAATATTAAAATCTCCCGACACAAATACCAGCCCATTTTCCTCAAATATATACAACAATAGTTGCTCAAGTTGAACCATAAATACCTTCATATCCCCCGCAGGAGGCCTATATGCAGACACAATTATTATTTGCACTTTTCCAAAAATACACTCCACGACTGCACATTCAAACGCACCACTTATTGATAGATTATTTAATTTTTGTCGGGGTTTACACGTCAGACTGTTTTTACAATAAACTGCTGACCCACCATGTCTTCTTTCTTCTCTGCAGAACATCGATGTTAGATTGAAATTATTTAATCGTAAATTTCGTAATTGGTCTTCAGACTTCCAATGTTCTGTAATGCATAATATTTCACAGCTTTTGTGTTCATTTAGCATGTCATTGATTCGGTCAACTGCGTTCCCCATGGATTGTACATTCTGATGAATAATGCTTTTTGTGTAAATATTGTTCTCCTCTAATTCTTTTTTTGTAAAAAATTATCCGACTGATCATGGGTGTAATTTATACTACTTTGATATTGTCCCAATCTTCTTTGGTATACAGGACACTGCACATCTCTTGCTGAGTGTCGGCTCGCTTCTGGCTTCAGCTTCAATTTGGTACAATTTGGACACAGCAGAGCCTTGCTGATGCAGTCTTTGCCGTGATGTTCTTCACCACATTTATGACAGCATTGTTTTTCTCTACAGTGTTTGGCAACATGTCCAAATCCAGAACAATTAAAACAAAGTGCCAAATTAAAATGTTCCTTAACATAAACTTTCATCAAATCCAAATTAATTTGTTGCTTCTTGAGGAACCATTTAGCGACATCTGGTGACGCCTGAAGAATCCAATTTTCCTTGCTTGGATTTTTACAAGTCCTTTTTGTGACAATTTTAATTTTATCCGCTACTGGATATCCCAAATCTGTTTCTATTTCTTCATTTAAATAAACAATATCTTCTAAAAATTCTTTATCTAGCAACCCTTTTCTGATACCTGTCACCATGAACATTGGATCAGTATTTTGTGTCTCTTTGATTTGTATATTGTTTTTTTCTTTAAGGGCAAGTTTCAGTCTTTCTTGTTGGTCTTTATCGTAACTTTCTAGTATAACCGCACCACTTTTTAGGTGCCTAACGTTTTTAAAACCACCACTTAAATCTTTTGGTGAAATATTTTGTTTCAGCTGTTTCATTGTTGCGGTAGGATCGGTAATTTTGTCGATTGTTATTAGAGTTTCGAGTTTTTTTTTGTACTTTTGGAGTTGTCCATGTAACTTCTGTCTCTTCTGTATTCCTTTGTGACTTGCTATTTGTGTTTAAAGAACTAACACTGGCATATGTCTTAGTGTTTATGTTTTTTGACTTGTCTTCTGTATTCGAGTTTATTTCAATTTGCGTCTCGGTATCAAAGGCCTTGTTTAAATTACTTGTATCTTGTAGCTGGTGCTTTAGGGAAAGATTTTCTTTTTCTAAAATTCCAATTTTATAAATTAATACTGTTAGGGATTTATGTATTTTATAGCTAGCATTATTCAGACAATTCTGGCCATCTTTTGACATGTTGTCATTATTCCGATTTGCCATAGCCGAAATTTCTTCCAAAGCTGAAAAAACATCCAACAATACTTTATCCATTTGCCAATCATATTGTTCATTTTGTGCAATAGTATTTTCGGTTTGGATATGTTTGGGGGAAATAAGCGATATGTTTCTGTCACATTGTCTCTTTAGTGTTACTTCCGATTCTGTGGTACCAATAGATCTACTTCTTTTACCTAATGTTTCAGGTTTTTTGTTTTCGTCTTCCACAGTTTTATTTTGCATGTTTTCTGCTTTATTTGTAGGTGGTGTCCGACTTACCGAAGTTTTAGGTTTAAATATATGATTGGGACCCTCAAAACTTTCAGATTTAGACTTATTAAAACAACCCTTTAAAGTGTCATTTTCATTTGTCACTAAATCACTTGATATGCTATCATTCTTGTTAAATGACCCCTGTAAATGCACATTTCCTTTATCAGCGGTACATAGACTCTCCTTATCAGCAAGAGTGTTTACCTTCTGAATTCCAATGATGTTTTCAATTTCGTTTTTGGTTAATTGACTCATTGAACCAGCAGAAAAACGCCTGGTTTTTGTCAAACCTAGGCCAAATTGTCGACCATCCTTCTGTTCACTAATTGGGGCACCATCACTGCTACCTTCCATACAAATTTAGAGTTTAAAACCTTAAAAATACCTTTGAAATTTAACACAATAATGTGGAGTACAACAAAGCAATGCATCTAACTCGACGCGTACACGTAAAAACATTAAAGACCTGGGCATCTTGTTTGATCTAAGGCTTACTTTCATACCCCATATTAACCAACGGGTCTTGGCATCCTCTAAGACTCTTGGTTTCGTAATACGAAACAGTAAATATTTCAGAGACATATCTACTATAAAACTGCTATATCACACTTTTGTCCGATCTAAGTTAGACTATGGTGCAATCATTTGGAACCCTATGTATGATTGCCACATTGCCGCAATCGAATCAATACAAAGTCGATTTTTGAAGTATTTGGCTTTTAGATGCGATGGAGTCTATCCTATTAGGGGTTATGAGAATAGATTACTCTTACAAAGGTTTGGTGAAATATCCTTAGTCGCTAGAAGGCAGATTCAGTCTATTAAATTTTTGCATAACTTGGTTCATAATCACGTTGATTGCCCGTTTCTGTTGGAATGTCTCCAGTTTCGAGTTCCTAGGTCTGGTTCATGGCATACCCCAGCTTTCTACCTCAGCGCAGCCAGATCTAATATTATGAGGCAGAGTCCTATTTACTTTATGTGTAATGCATTTAACGCTATCTCACGTGAAAATGACCTGAATGCTGATTCAGTCAATCAGATCATAAACTCTATGTTGACGCTTAATAATGTATGATCTTGAGAATCCACTCCTTATGCTTAGGCTCGTGCTGCTCTGCAGTTTATATTAAATTAGGTTAGTTATTGCTTTGTAATTTACTTTTAGTATTTACTTTCTAGTGAATTTCCTGTAAGTGGGTTTTACCTGTTGGAAATAAAAGCTTATTTATTTATTTATTTATTATTTTTTTATCATAGTTTACCGCTGGGATTCCCATTTTATAACCAGAATATTTAAGAAACTTATTCTGCACTTTTTCTATTAAGGTAATGTACTGATCATACATGGGAGACCAGACCTGTGTACCATATTCAAGTTGAGAGTGAACAAGCGAACAATACACAACTTTTGTTACATCAATTGGGAACTCACTACAATTTCTCAATGTAAATCCAAGGAGTTTCAGACCTTTTAATGTTATCTGTGAAATGTGATCATTAAAGTTAACATTCTCATTAAAAGTGATACCCAGATCCTCAACCCGACTCTTATAACCTAAGTTCAAATTATTCATAGAATAGTTTGAATGATATTTCTTATTGCCTGTGAACAAGCTGATATGGAAACACTTATCTATATTAAGTGCAGGGTTATTGGTGAGACTCCAATTCCAAAGTGTATCAATATCCTTCTGCAATATCAGAATGTCGGTGAGACCTCATCACTCTATACAGCTTCAAGTCATCCGCAAAGAGCCGGACTGAGGAGTGCAAGCCATCACTGACATCGTTCACAAAGAGATCAAATAGCAAAGGTGAACAGTGGTCACCTTGAGGTACTCCTGATGAAACCTTAAAAGTATTTGACAAAAAATTAAACAGTTTGACTCTTTGTTCCCGACCCTCCAGAAAGCTTGACAACCATTTTATGGCTTCCTTGGAAAATCCTAGATTATACAATTTTGATATCAGAAGGTCAAAATTGACTATCAAAAGCCTTGGGGAAGTCAGTGTAGACTG
>JAEQML010070857.1:0-16498 GCA_016904865.1 Pissodes strobi | reverse complement strand
TAGAATTGGTAGTCTCACGACGTTTCGCCAACATCCCAGTTGGCATTTTCAAGTGTTGCTTCCTTGATGGCTGCTTGACTCGAACTTCGTCTGGTCAGGTCTGCTTTGGAAGTTCGAGTCAAGCAGCCATAGGCAATGTAATGATTCACACTACACCCAGAGCAATGTCAGGAATACAGCAATTCCTGGTTGGAGACATGTCTTGAATCTCATCAAGCTCAATGCTTCATGTCCGCAATGAAAACACAACGACAAGAATGAGGCTTTCGAAAATCTTCCCCCCGATAGTTTCGTCCTTTCGGGACTCATCAGGGGAACATGTGTGGGCTTTCACCCACGAGAACCCTGACTATCTATGAGTGTTGTTGATACCCTGATGCGCCTACCGGTAAGGGTATTAGCTCTCGGAGTAGTTGTTTCTGCTGATCCAATCTTCAGTAGGCGCATCAGGGTATCAACAACATTCATAGATAGTCAGGTCCTCGTGGGTGAAAGCCCACACACGCTTCTCTGATGAGTCCCGAAAGGACGAAACCATCGATTATTTCTTATTTAATTTATGATCAAGAGTAATACCTCTAAAATCATCGTAGCGTATTTTCTCTTTTAATCAAAACTTCATGTTACATCAAAGAACATTATGGTCTACTTCATTTACTGCTAATTTTAGTTGCAATAAATGTTGACATAGGACTTGCCTTATGAAATATGCAATAAAAAACGAGAATAATCTATTTAAATTGAAATAATACTACCAATAAAAAAGTTGGGCATGGCTTTTTCATAAGCGCAATACAGCCAATAAAAATTTAGTTAAATTTTGAAACCTAATTTATTTACTATGAGGTCTCACAATCTTATCACTGTCGCCTTCTACGAGAAAATGCAATACCCATACGATTCTATACAACTTCTACTCTATATACGAATACGTTATACTATGGCAGGCTTTCATTTTATGTAAACCACCGAAGAACTCTCAATGAATCAAAATAATCCTTATTTCAGGCACATCAGCCCCAATTTTTCTCCTTAGCAGTGGAGATGCAGGAGGACACCTAATAATTCACACTACTCCTGATCCAGCCAATATCGCAGCCCAAAGAATAGATAGCATTGAAGATGACCAGGGATTGTTAAAAGGAGCGAGTCAACATTTGGAGGTGATACCCGATAATGAGGCTGGATGTAGCAGCGGTAGTAGCAGCAGAGGGATCTCAACCCCGATTGGATCAGGTGAGCTGATATTCTTTAATTTGGGCTATTGTTAGTACTAAATAAATTTTAGAAGTTTTTTCGTTTAAGGTTGAAGCAAAGCAAACTTTTTATTTTTGTGTGTTCATATTTGAGTAAATATTTAAATTGCGTAAAATGGCTCAAGAATATTGGACTTTTATCAACTTTAAGTAGATTTATCAATGGATATACTAGAGCATAAGCTTAGATCTTATTTAAAATGGTGCTAAGTTGACAAAGTTCAATAGTAAGACATCAGTATACTGATGCCAAATACCATCATCACTCATTGATGAATGATAAGCTAACAATTTTGCAAATAATGCTATTGACATGGGATTAAAAAGATATTTTTTTGTTCTGCTCAATGCATGGATACTAGGATAAAAGAGATCACGCAGATAGAATGATAATAATAAGCAAATACCCAATTATTAACCGAAAAAGTCAGTGATAAACAAATACTCAAATACTCATCAAAAGTAAATCCGGACCGTTTCAATTATTGAGCGGAAGTAACAAAAAAACACATACCTACCGCATTTAGCGACCTTCTCCTTTGTAATATTAATCAAAAGCTAATTAAATAAAACAGGTAAATAGAAAAACAAAAAATCGGTTTATTGCTGTTAAATGAAATATATCATGGCTGATCAAGAAAAAGATATGAGTAATTCGAGCAGGTTAATTTATGGTAACAACTATTCTTCAACAAGAAATAGTAGGCTTTACTCGGTTACTTGATGAAATAAATCACTCGCTTAATCTAAACATACGCAGAAATATTCAATTGTAATTTATGATGAACGCGTTAAGCATTAATTAAAAAGAACGTCAATAAAATATCTATTGTTATAGGAAAATTCAAGTAACCCGAATAATCACTTAATCAATGGCTAATTAACGGAAGTCAAATCATGATTTGTTACAGGGCCGTATTAGTAACTAATTGTGTTTATTTGGGTATCAGTTATGATACGTTGGTAACAGCCGCAAAAAGTGAAAAAATAGTCAACTCAAGCGTAAGTACTCCCCGGTCAAGTTACTGGTAGGACAGAGGTAGTGAAAAGTTTGGTTGAATAAAAAAATATATCAAAGGCCACAATAAAAATTAAGAATAACGCAATGTCTACTAGGCCGTAACAACAATAGTAGTTATCTGATCTACAGGTATCTAACGTAAGCCAGAAATTGCGAAAAATTGAGAATAATAATAAAAAAACTAGTTCGACTTACAACATTATTGCGTCAGTCAATCAAAAGTTCAAAATTTAATCCAAAATCGGATTGGTTCTAGATCAAACGAGTTTAACTGAATTTTAGAATCAAATAAAATCAGGCGTGTTAGGCTAGGCAAAATTAGGCCAATATTCAAAGTTCATTTAAAAAAAAAAATGAGTATAAAATTAATGTTGCCTTAATTAACGAAAAAAAGTTAATCTTTGTTCGAAAACAAAGCAAAAAATAATAATAGTTAGAGTTCGTAGGCTAATTACACGCAATTGTCACAAAATATATATAAAGAAAATAGAAATATCTCACTTGGTTAATGAGTAGCTCCTCAGGCAGCTTCCAGAAAAGAACTGCACTCGGAAGGAAGAGACCTCCTTGACAGGCGTGGGGCAGCAAGACTCACCAACTCACCTCGCTAAAACATATTCAAATCTCACAAAGGGCAGTTTCAGACACCAACCCGTAATAAAAGGTTAGGCACAGATATGGACTGAAACTATTAAAATTGGCCCGGTTGGAGAATCAAAAAAAGGGCATTGTCATTAAACCACTCCATCTAATAAAATGTCCTAATTATTCCGAAGGCAATTAAGTAACTGCGCGCGATGCCCAACTCGACAACCAATCCAAAAACAGTATGCGCTACGAAAGCCGGACGGAATCTACGAGGGTTTTGCGCTAATAAATATAATTGCGCTCGAAACCATAAGGAACGATGACAAGTTCTAAGGTTATTTACGCTTCGATATACGAAGGCCAAATCGGCCCGTGACAACCTCAAGGCTCCAGAAGACGCTAAAGTTGGACCACCTTCCGATCAAGATTACTCGGTATCGCAGAGCTCCGGCTACGGAAAATACATACTGTAATATCTTATTACTGATTGCAGGGCGTTCTGAGAGAGGTTGAACGAGCTCACTGCCATTCCTCGACAAATGGATACAATCCAGGAACTAGAAAACGAGGTAGATATCTGAACAATAAATTTCCAGTTCATCCGTGATGCAAGGTGTCCGAGAACAGTTATACGTTAAGCAACACTTCCCGTACTCAACCAAAAATTAACACAGTCGATGTTTTTCGACATTTTCAAAACTGAGAAGCATTTAAGAAGTTTTTCCTATAAATTACCTTATTGAACTGTTGTTCTCGGTTTCTTCGATCCTCATTACTTAATCAGCCCTAGAACGATCCAAAATGACTTGTTTTTCAAATAAATAAACACACAAGAATATACTACTCGAACGGAAGACCGTTCTGGCATCTGGTATTTGTAAACTGTGAAAGGGTGGTCTCAGGCCCTATATTGATCTCCTAGTGCAGCCCCCTAGGCCATGCAAGCGACAACACTTACTCTGCGGACCAAGCAAACCATCTCCGAAAACTATCCCGTGCCATAATTAAAATACCGACTTTTAAATTTTGATTAGAAATTCTCGCAAATTTTAGCAACTAAACGACGATATATTTTCACTTTGTTCAAAATAATTAACATTTATACTTATTATTATTTCACAGCATCTTGAATTAGCATACCTTGAGGCGGCTAGACAGAATTCTAAGGAGTTCGAATTGAGAATACTACTTTGTTAGGAAGCTCATAGCTCCATTTCATTTATAATTTTCCATACCGACACTTCTTCGATTTTGCATCTTGCCAAAATGGTGGTCATAAATTCTCTAAAGGGAATTATTGGTTCCACTATATTAACATAAAAGTGCTCTCAGTCGATCGGAAGGAAAAACATTTATTGCAAGCGGGGTTCTTTTATTAAATCCCGACATCTATCAGATTGGCTATAAGACCGGATTTAGTTAGCAGACTAGGCGTCTAGTGCACCTAAGTGCATTTTGGGATCGTCTTTCTCCTGCTTAAATTGGAAAATACGAGGTCAATGTGAAAAATATGTAGGAATTGGATTTCTAATCTGTCATTTTATCTAAATTTGTACAATTCTATGAATTGAATTGAATTTTAGCAAAAAAGATACCTCCGTTGCCCGTAGACATGAGGACTTCATACAAATTTATCAGAGTTTGTTATGGTAATGTCAAAAAATTAGGTGGTCACCTAGCGAAGTCACAAACTGGCTCCTGTTTGAGACTTCTGTTTAATCCTTTCCCAGGTTACATCCGTTTTATGTTTGTATGTGTATATGTGTACTTTGGCCAATTAAGTCTTAAAGGTGCATGTATACATATGCATTCACATTGCCTGATGACGCCAAGAAGCGGAAACACGTGTCGCCGGGTTACTTCCATTTATTCCTTTCTGCTCCTGTTAAGCGGACATGTCAAGGAACTCTCACACATACTAAATACATACCTATATCAACAGTCACTTTTAAACTAATAATTCCAATTGATCCTTCCAGATACGTTCATTAGCGAATAGTGAGGCGAGTGATCATGTAAGCTTACAACTTAATACCTACCTAAGGGACCTCGAATGGCCTTTGAATCGAGAAATGTAATAAACTTAATAGTGATATGAAAAGCCCGAACCAATACCATATAAAAGTGGGCAATAAAAAGCAAGAAATCCATTTGAATATTTTAATAGTGAGTTACGTCCGATAGGGAAATATCCTTTTGTGAAGCTGAACGTTACATTATGCTGGGAATGGATATTATCCAAGTACAATGCTGTGTCAACGTCTCTATCGAAAAGGTTTGCTGATCGCGGGCCAATCTTTACGAATATAGACTTTTCCTATATAGATATGAGGTTTCTTATATCATTGTCAGGTGGTTGGAAAGGCATTGCGGTGCTTAAACCAGGGCGTTTCGGAAAGTAGTAAGTGGATATTGGCTTTAAATAGATATATATTTATATATATATATTTTTTTTATTTTATTTTTTTCCAGTATTTTTTCTTAGTTTGCGGTCAGGTTTAAAAAATTAATCCAAAATTTTTTAGCTCTTTTTTTATTTTAACGTTTCGACTCTATCCTCTAGACTTTATCAAAAAATTCTTTGCTAGATGATGAGGCAAATTTGCGAAAATTTATTGATTTTACTGCAGATGTGGCCACTGCCAATCAGCGGTCAGGCCGGGAACATTCGACAAGGGACGACCGCCAGCACCAGGACCAACTTCTTCCACAGAACGGTCAGCCTTCTCAGAGGAAGAGCTACAGCGGGATTATTAGGGATGCGGAGAGCGCTTTTTTGCCTTTGGAAGCTGCTTCACAAGGACCAAGGGTTTTGGTTGGAGCTTCAGATGGCTTTTTGGATCCGACCAAGGATCTATCCGCTGCTCCACCTATGGCCTCCCTACATCTTTCTAATCTTAGCACTGTTGTGACTGAGCAGATGGTCAGGGGACATATACAAAAGTTAGCTCCACAGGTCCACACTGATCATGTATCGGTCACATAACAAAGAGGAAGTGACACCGCACACTCTTTCAAATTGACATTTCCTCAGGAACACCTAGATCATATATTCAGTGCAGAATACTGGCAGAAAAGTGTGTATGTACGAGCAGAGACATGAAGGAGTGGTCACTCTGGTTAAGGCTGAAATTTCGAATCTCTGTAACTGCATAGATCTTAGCAAATTTTCCAAAGAGATTACAGCTGAGTTTTGTGGCATTGAAATCATGAAACGGACTATTGTTGTCACAGTTTACAGATCACGTAATGGGGATTTGAAAGATTTTTTTGTGCGGTTTGAACTCCTTCTTATTGAGTTAGCAGCTAAATATAAAAATATTATTGTGGTCGGTGATTTCAACATCAACTTCTTACATGATACCTCTCCCTCTGTGCAGAAGCTTACCTACTTACTAACCTCTTTCAATGTTGAAATAAAGATTAGCATGCCAAGCCGTGTTTTTGGTCGGGCTGTATCATGCATTGATAATGTTTTTTCCAGATTTGTCGAGTGATGTGTCTCTTGCATCAATATTAGATCCATGTCTGTCAGATCACTATGGGCTGAGATTTTTCTTTAAGGTTTCCCAATCAATCCATCAACATGGGCATTCATACAGAAGGTCGATCTCTGAGGCAGGCTTGCTGAGAATGAGTACTGCTCTACAAAGTTTGGATTGGTCTGAGTTTTATGAGTTAGAATCGGCCTCAAAAATGTCTGTGATCAATACTTACAGCAACCTAGTGTGTGAACACGCTCCCTTGAAAAGGGTGCCCAACTCCAAGCAAATTGCTCCTGTCAACTGGTTTATCCAGGAGTTGCATGACATGAGAAATAAGCTACAGGCTCTCAAATCAATAGCCGACTTCTTTGGTAATGAAGAGTCCATGAGAGCCTATCGGCACTTTAGAAAACTATACAAAAAGTGCCATGAGGAAACCAAACGAACTGCCTATCAGGGTTTCATCTCTAACTCAACAAACAAAGTAAAAGATAGCTGGAAATTGATCAACTACGAGTCTAACAATGGTTGTAACAGCGGTGGTTCAACTTGTATTGATCCTCAGACTTTTAACGACTACTTTGTGACCGTTGCCGAAAAACTCATTAAAGGGATTCCTGATTCCAGTGTCAATTTGACTGCACTCTCAATGCCCTCATGTGCCAATTCTTTTTTCTTAGCCCCGTTACTCCTAGTGAGGTTATCGAAGCAATAAATAGTTTAAAACATTCTAGGGCTGTTGATGTTTACCAATTAAATAGTGCTATTATAAAACATACCAAGGACATTCTGGCTAGTCCAATGACCTTAATTTTCAACCTATGTTTTGAGCAAGGGCTTTTTCCAGAAAATTTCAAAGTTAGCAGGGTTATACTGCAAATATCTACAAATACCCAATTATTAACCGAAAAAGTCAGTGATAAACAAATACTCAAATATTAATCAAAAATAACTAAAGTCAGTGATAAACAAATACTCAAATATTAATCAAAAATAACTAAAGTCAGTGATAAACAAATACTCAAATACTAATGAAAATTAAATCCGGACCGTTTCAAAACCTAATTAAATAAAACAGGTAAATAGAAAAACAAAGAATCGGTTTATTGCTGTTAAATGAAATATATCATGGCTGATCAAGAAAAAGATATGAGTAATTCGAGCAGGTTAATTTATGGTAACAACTATACCTCAACAAGAAATAGTAGGCTTTACTCGGTTACTTGATGAAATAAATCACTCGCTTAATCCAAACATACGCAGAAATATTCAATTGTAGTTTATGATGAAGGCGTTAAGCATTAATAAATAAACGTCAATAAAATAGGCCAGCGATACTGCAAATATCTACTCGTAATAGGAAAATTCAAGTAGCTCGAATAATCACTCAATCAATGGCTAATTAACAGAGGTCAAATCATGATTTGTTACAGGGCCGTATTACTAATTAACTGTGTTCATCTAGGTATCAGTTATGATACGTTGGTAACAGCCGCTAAAATGAAAAAATAACTAGTTCGACCTAGCGTAAGCCAGAAATGACTCTGGTTAACTCTGGTTAAGGCTGAAATTTCGAATCTCTGTATCTGCATAGATCTTGGCAAATTTTCCAAAGAGATTACAGCTGAGTTTTGTGACATTGAAATCATGAAACGGACTATTGTTGTCACAGTTTACAGATCATGTAATGGGGATTTGAATGATTTTTTTATGCTGTTTGAACTCCTTCTTATTGAGTTAACAGCTAAATATAAAAATATTATTGTGGTCGGTGATTTCAACATCAGCTTCTTACATGATACCTCTCCCTCTGTGCAGGAGCTTACTTACTTACTAACCTCTTTCAATGTTGAAATAAAAATTAGCATGCCAACCCGTGTTTTTGGTCGGGCTGTATCATGCATGGATAATGTTTTTTCCAATTTGTCGAGTGATGTGTCTCTTGCATCAATCTTAGATCCATGTCTGGCAGATCACTATGGGCTGACATTTTTATTTACGGTTTACCAATCAATCCATCGACATGGGCATTCATCCGGAAGGTCGATCTCTGAGGCAGGCTTGCTTAGAATCAGTACTGCTCTACAGAGTTTGGATTGGTCTGAGTTTTATGAGTTAAAATCGGCCTCAAAAATGTCTGATTTTCTGATCAATACTTACAGCAACCTAGTGTGTGAACACGCTCCCTTGAAAAGGGTACCCAACTTCAAGCAAATTGCTCCTGTCAACTGGTTTAACCAGGAGCTGCATGACATGAGAAATAAGCTACAGGCTCTTAAATCAATAGCCGACTTCTTTGGTAATGAAGAGTCCATGAGAGCCTATCGGCACTTTAGAAAACTATGCAAAAATTGCCTTCAGGAAACCAAAAGAACTGCCTATCAGGGTTTCATCTCTGACTCAACAAACAAAGTAAAAGATAGCTGGAAATTGATCAACTACGAGTCTAACAATGGTTGTAACAGCGGTGGTTCAACTTGTATTGAGCCTCAGACTTTGTGACCGTTGCCGAAAAGCCCATTAAAGGGATTCCTGATTCCAGTGTCAATTTGATTGCACTTTCAATGCTTTCAATGCCCTCATGTGCCAATTCTTTTTTTCTTAGCCCCGTTACTCCTAGTGAGGTTATCAAAGCAATAAATAGTTTAAAACATTCTAGGGCTGTTGATGTTTACCAATTAAATAGTGCTATTATAAAACATACCAAGGGCATTCTGGCTATTCCAATGACGTTAATTTTCAACCTATGTTTTGAGCAAGGGCTTTTTCCAGAAAATTTCAAAGTTAGCAGGGTTATACCGATCTTCAAAAAGGGCGAGAAGGAGGACCCATCAAACTACCGACCCATATCCATTATACCCATTTTTGGAAAGGTGTTTGACAAATTGATTAAGACTAGACTGACTAACTACTTAGATCATCATAACCTCCTGCACCCTGGCCAATTTGGTTTTAGAACTGGTCTATCAACAACCCAAGCAATTATCAGCATGGTTAATAGCATTGTCATGGGCCTTGAAGGGGACAAGCATACTGGTCTGACTCTATGCGACCTCAGCAAGGCCTTCGACTGTGTCCACCCAGAGATCCTGTTGAATAAGTTGGAAGAATTTTATGGCTTTAGAGAAGTTGCACTGGCAACTATGATGACATCTCTAGTACTTGTCCTGTAAAGTTTGGAGTCCCACAGGGGTCAGTCATCCGACCCATACTATTTACACTTTATATCAATGATCTATGTACGTTTCTGCAGGCGAATACCTCTTTTTTATTTGCTGACGATACAACATTGCTTTCATCCTCCGAGAGTGTTGAGGAAATGCAGACCATCATGATTTCTGTTATGTCAAGGGCCAGGATATGGTTTGAGGGAAATAAATTTACCTTAAATGAGAACAAAACCCAGAGGCTGATTCTGTCAAGTAATCCTCAAGTCCGCAGTGGAGAAAGTGTTAAACTGCTGGGTTTGATTGTAGATGATGGGTTGACATGGCATGCCCATATAGATAGCTTATGCAAAAGACTCTCTAGTCTTTTAAGTGCATACTATGCATTTTTTTATTCACACATCTCATATAATGTGGCTCTTTGGGGTAATTCTTCTCACTCAATAAGAGTTTTTCGTCTCCAAAACAGAGCCTTGAGGATAATTTTGGGTCTTCACTGTAGGGACCACCGTATTATTAGCTCCATCTTGTTGCTTAAGCGAGGTAAACTGCAGATTACATTGAAAAAAGTATATGAATATGAATTTAATAAGCCCTCGGCTGTTATGCAAGGTTTTTTAATTATTCTAATTACTTAAAATAGTTTAGTTGTAATTAGTGAGCTTACATAAACAAATTTAAATTATGTTGACTTGTGGTTTGTAGGTTTGTATTGTTTCTATTGTTCTTTTATTTTCTGTTTCTTAGTGATTGAACCTTATTTTTAACAACTCATGTACTTCATTCTTCTTAATTTTATGACTTGTGTAAGACTGTAAAGTTTTTGACACCAATAAATTATCTATCTATCTATCTATCTAGAAATCTGTAAACAATTGAAATTCTTAAAATTTATCTAAATTGACAAACAAACATACAAAACCTACCTTGAAAGTAGATTTCTTGGTCACAAAATTAGGGCTAATTTTTAAGCGGACGATTAGGGCTAATAAGAATGTAACTTGGGAGGCGAAATGTAGAGAAATCGACAGCTATATCGGAGGCTCAAGATCATCACAAGCATGGAAATTAATAAAATCCCTACGAACAAACACCTCAAATAAAACTAAAATACAGCCCATCACAATAGATACATGGAAAGAACATTACACAAAGGAACTTAAAGAAGTTTGAGAACAATATATTACAACATCACCAGAACATTTTCGTGTACAGGGTGAATATATAAATATAGATATGGAAAGGATAGAACAAGCACTAAGAACCATGAAAAACAATAAGGCATGTGGTCCAGAATATATACCGGCAGAGCTACTAAAAAACGGAACACCAAAACTAATCAGCTTTCTCAAAGAGTTATTTACGAGATACATAAATGGGGAAGAAATCCCACTACGCTGGAAAGAAGTCTGGATTACACCTATATAAAAAGGGCCCAAGAGACCAATGTGGGAACTACAGGTGTATCTCAGTAACAAGTACTTTTAGTAGATTATATGGGGCAATTCTTAAAAACATAATAGAAAGAGAATATGAACCCCAAGAAATAAAAGAACAGGCAGGCTTTCGCGCTGGAAGATCATGTATCGACCATATTTGTCACGCAACTCAATGAGAAAAAAGTCGCAAGGAATCGGGAAATCCACCTCTTATTTGTTGACCTTACAAAAGCCTATGACACACTCCCAATAAAAAAACTATGGCAAGTTCTAGAAAGATCCCCAATTAACAATACGGCAATAGCTGCAGTAAAACAACTGTACAAGGAGGCAAAATCAAAAGTAAAATTTTTCAGAAGAATTCTTGGTAACGAAAGGGGTACGGCAAGGTTGCTGTCTCTCCCCTCTCCTATTTAAAATATATTTAAACGAGGCTTTAAAACAATGGAGAAGATCCTGCTCTGAAATGGACGTACCATTAAATGAGGAGACAACCCTCTATACACTCCACTTCGCGGACGATCAGATAGTCATATCGCAAGACAAAGAAGACCTCGAATTTATGACTCGAAGACTCCTCAAAGAGTACGAAAAATGGGGATTATTAATAAACCGTACAAAAACCCAGTATTTATGCATAGGGAATGAGAGCAGCAACTTGACCGTGGATGAAAATGTAATAATTAAGGCATGAGAGGAATATACATATCTAGGTACAAAAATGAACCACAGTGGACGCACGGAAAGTGAAATAGAACAAAGAATTATGAAAGGAAAGCAAGTTATTGACAGCTTAAATTCAATCCTGTGGTCCAAAAACATCTCCCGACAAAAAAAACAACTCCTGTTCAACTCCTTCTTTAATAGCATAGTGTTATATGGATGCGAAATATGGCAGCTGAATAAATCCTTAGAGCGTCGTCTATTAGCACTAGAAATGGACTTCTGGCGAAGAGCTGCTGGAAAATCCAGAATGGAAAAAATACCCAATAACTAGATTAGACAAACTATGGGAGTCCAGACAACAATAGTAGAAGAAATCGAACGCAGACAGCTAACATGCTAAGGACATATCGAGCGAATGGACGAAGGAAGACTCCCCAAACAAATACTCAACTGGGTGCCAACTGAGAGGAAAAAGAGGGGAAGACCAAGGCCATCTTGGATAGTAGGCATCCAAATTTCATTAGTGGTACTAATTTTTATTCACTAGTCAAATTTATCAATCCCGTAAAAACAGAGTTTGGCATGAAGGACTGCTCAACAAAGTGCCGTCCTTGGGACTGCCCGCCTCTCTCTGCAGCTGGCTGGCCAGTTTCCTTAAGAACCGATCCCTACACGTTGCAGTCGATGGACACATCTCGGACACATTCACCATCAACGCGGGCGTGCCTCAGGGCGCAATACTTTCACCAACTCTGTTCCTCATCTATATTAATGACCTGCTGATCGAAACGAATAATCCTGTTTACAGTTTTGCAGATGACAGTACCCTTGTCTCCCACTTTAGATTAGAAAATCCTTACCAGCGACTGAGACTGGTCACCGCAGACAGGAGCAGATTACAGCAATTAATCAAGACCTGGAGAAAGTTCAAACTTGGCGCGACCGAAATTTGGTCCAGTTCAATGCAGCAAAGACCCAAGCAGCAACGTTTACTAAGAGGGCCAATACAGCGGACCCTGACATCATTATGGCAGGATCGATCATTCCTTCATCCTCGTCAATCGGACTGCTGGGTGTCTCGGTCAACAGCAATATGTCATGGCATGACCATGTTGTTAACATCGCAAAATCAGCCTCCTAGAAGCTTGGTGCGCTATTTCGCAACAAAAAACTGTATACACCGCAGCAGTTGCTCTTGCTGTACAAAGCGCAAATAAGACCGTGCTTAGAATATTGCTCACATATCTGGGGTGCCGCACCAAAGCATACCCTAAAGCTGCTGGATTCCATTCAGAAGAGGGCTGTGCGTCTCGTCGGCGATCCGGAGTTGACCCGGAATCTGGATAGTTTGGAACATCGCAGATATGTGGCCGGGATGTCTCTGTTTTACAGATACTTTTATGGCAGATGTTCCCAGGATTTGGCCCGCATAATCCCGCCCCTGGCAGCTCCTGTCAGACAGTCTCGACAGACGGCAGGAGCGCACCAGTTCGTCGTACAACTAGAAACACCTAGAACATCGCTTTACCAGAACTCCTTTGTCTGGCGCACGGCATCACTGTGGAACTCACTTCCAGGACATCTGTTTCCCACTAATTACAACCTACAAATATTCAAGAACTGTGTCAATCAATATCTTCGCACACACACCGCTCGTCGAGCGCCATAGGATCTCCCTTTAGTGTGTGTGCCACTGCCATAAAAAAACACAAAACAACATAACTACAGACATATTAAAATCGTTACATTTTGTTTCTAGAGAAGCAATATCTCGTATTGTCCCGTTCTTTATTGGAATACTGAATGATATATTTCACACATATTGTTCACGTCTTTTTTTTACATTTATGGCATTTTCGTTTTTTTGGATAGCAATAGATTCAAATAATTCTCTCTTTTTCGTGTTTGACTCTGCTTTTATGACTTTAACACTCTCAAAACCAAACTTATGTTAATGGGTTGCTTCATGGATCTTAAGAGCTGTTTGGTTCTTCTTGTCGTATTTGTGTCCCTTTATTCTATTCTCTAGATATTGACTGGTCTGTCCAATGTAGATGCCTTTGCAATTTTGACAAGGAATTTAATAGATTATGTTACTCTTCTTATTTTTGGGAGTTTTTGTTTTTAACTTTGAGCTGTTAAATTATGTGATTTATGGCACACATCAATATTATAGGGTCTATAAATTCTTTGCAATGGCTGAGTTAGTCCATCTATAAATGGCAAGGATATGTATGTTTTTTTATGTTAGATTTACTATGTGAGGAATTATGTACTTTATGAATTCTTTTTTTTTAAATGTTGTTAATTGAGTCTTAAAAGCCCAGTCAAACACGAAAAAGAGAGAATTATTTGAATCTATTGCTATTCAAAAAAAACGAAAATGCCATAAATGCCAATAACCAACGGGACAATACGAGATATTGCTTCGCTAGAAACAAAATGTAACGATTTTAATATGTCTGTAGTTATGTTGTTTTGTGTATATGTGAAGGCATGACATATGGATTTTAAAAACATAATTTTATGACCAAGAAATCTACTTTCAAGGTAGGTTTTGTATTTTTGCTTGTCAATGATTTAGATAATTTTTAAGGATTTCAATCTTAGTTTTCAATTACAAATTATATCAAACCAATCATTAAAGCAATATAAAAAAATTCAATGTGAATCCGGTAGCCGGGATTTTAAGTGTAATTCATTAACTAGAACAGTTCATTTGTTATACCAATCGCAAATTTAATTTATGAATAAAAATCCTCCTTTTTCATTGACGAGCAAATAAATATATTTAAATATAGCGAAAAATATGGATTAAAGGTATACATTGTAATTGGTATAAAGTGCCTATTTACTTCCCATTGTCAATTTATGCCATTCCACCGTCCCGCTGATTCGTTTTAAAATGGGCCTGTGCCCGGGTTAAGCTCAAATTGGCCGTGTAATATCCGATGCTTTATTTTTCCGGACAAACCCGTGTTTCGTTTCAACAGATATGCAATTTTTAATTTTTTCTGCTTGTTGCTTTTTCAATTTCTATCTAGTTATAGGCGAACCATCTGGCTGCAATATATAGGCTTGCAATCCAGGTTTGTCGGTCATTTTATACAGCCACAAGATTAAATTGCATACCGTAATGACGAAGAACTACTTAAAACGTTACTTTATAAGAGCTAATACACAATAATTGCTTCGCTGTTGGCACGACTAGAACCGCACAATCGGAAATTGTGTTTTTCAACTAGTTTAGATTATGTCTAGTGCAACTGAAAAGGAAAAGCTGCAGAATTACATAATTTCAACTTGTTCCGAACCCTAAATCTATTATTTGTTCACCTCCACAACTTCAGCGACGTCATCGGGTTGCGAGACTACACTTTGCTAGGGAGCATGAAAATTGGGCAAATGTTCTTTTTACGGATGAGAGCCGCTTTTGCGTTAACTCTATGGATGGCAGGGAGGGGTAATACCGCCGCCGAGGAGAAGCAAATGAATCGATGGAGGTTCGGTAATGGTCTGGGGTGGGATATGTTTAGGAGCCCGAACAGAGTTGGTTGTTATTAATGGCGCTTTAAGTGCACATGGATATATCCAAGATATCCTACAACAGCATGGCGTACCATTCGCCCCCCAAATCGGAGACAACTTTTTGCTAATGCACGTCAATGCCCGCCCTCACGTGGCCCGTTGTGTCTCCGACTTTCTAAATGTTGTCGAAATAAGGGCAATGGATTGGCCAGCATGTTCTCCAGACCTTAATGCCATCGGACATATCTGGGACATGTTAGGTCGGCGATTATGATCCAGGCTTCCCGCAGTCCAAAATCACGAACAAGCAGCAGCAACTCTTGTTGAGAACTGGGATAATCTGCCTCAAGAGTTTATTGATTATGTTATTATGAGTATGGGAAGATGGATGACTGTTGTCATAAGGGCACGTGGAGGTCACACGCATTATTAAAACACTAATTATTGTTGATGTTTTAAATCGTTATTGTTCGTTAATTTATTGTTGTTGTTTTTCGTTTGTCCCGTTGGCCTTTAAACATACTCCAATTTATGCACTTAAGCACAAATTGGGACAGTCCTAAGCCTGGATCAAGTGTGAAGGAAGTCCTTCGAAAATAACATTTCACAAAATGGAAAACATGGAAGGGACTTTTATTTATCCCTATATAGGTAGCGATAACACTGTTAGGAATGAAACTTAATGCCATAAAAATTTTAGATTTAATGGTCTCTATTATTATAACATATCAAAGATTACCGAAAATTCATTGACCCTTAAAAAGTAGGCCAATGCACTATTTTTAACAAAACCCTTTATCATCTTTAATATTCGAAATATCCGAAAAATAAGAAAGAAAATACTCAGAAAGGATCAATCTTTAATTTGGCATAATCGAATGATATCGAATTTCATTCGTTCACTCTACAAAGATTAAGGGAAAGTCATCGACCCATAAAAAGTACTATTTTTAACAAAACCCTGTAGCATCCTTAATATTCGAGGTATCAAATGAATAAAAAAAGAAATTGTACAGAAAGGATCAATCTTTAATTTGACATTATTGAATGATATCGAATTTCATTCGTTCACTCTACAGATTGTCCCAAAATTGACAAAAAAAAACAATACTTTTTTTAGCCCTGTATATGACATTAGGACCAATTGTTTAAAATCAGCAATAGCTCTAACGTATTCTTAAAGAACCAGGCTACAATTTAACTAAAAAAAGTCAAAATCGAGTGAAGGGTTCAAGAGAAAATTGAAGTCAAATTTAGTGTCAATTTTGCCCGTTCCCCTAATAATGCCGGTGTGTGTAATTATGAATTTAAAAGAAATATATTTCAAATCTAAACTTATTTGCATATT